>JAUPMH010169878.1:0-12853 GCA_032270665.1 Metridium farcimen
TATTTAGCTGGCCTCCACTGTAATCCAGACGTCAGTCTGCAATTGTGGTAGAATTAAACATATTATTATTATTATTAATATTATTAGACCTTTTCATAGTTTATTCAGTGACAACGAATAATCGGAGTTCCAAGTCGAGGTTGCCATACATAGCAAAACTATAATTCATCATGGAACTATGAAAAGGACGAATTGCCTTCGTTGTCATTCGTATTTTTGTTGTAACCCTGGTTAACCAATAGATAAATATTAGCTTAGCATTTAAAATTAACAATTCAATTTATCGGCATTGAGTCCCGCTCTTCCCTGCTCAATATTGAAATCCTTCCCGATCAATCAAACTAATGTACTGTCTGTTGAAATTAAATTTGTTTTCCATGCAAAGAGTTCGCAAACTAAGCCCGCGTTGTACAAAAATTATAAAAGGGAGGGGTACCTTGTACTTTTTATCAAATCCGCTTTTGAGCCTCAAGTTTTAAGACTATTATGTTTAAACTTTTAAAACTTATAAATCAGCCTCATTTCTTTTAGGATAAATTTTTTTTATTGATTTCTTCCACATTTTATGTGGTTTTCGATGGATTACAAAATTATAGAAAGCTCCCTATCCCGGTCAGGTTTGTTTGTATTAACGCACTAATATTTTCAGGCCTCGGGGTTACGCTAACAAGTTGTGCATGTTCAAGTTGCGCTGATTGGCTAATTCCTATGAAAGATTTACTTAGATTGTTTGAGGTGCTGTTGACAGGAACACAAAACGTGTTTAATTTTAACGTTCCTAGATCTTAGCGGAATTTCGCGGAAATTTGGAGCAAACTTCTGCGCTTTCAAAGTGGAATTCAATTATCACGCTCTTCGGACGGTAAAAAATAATTTTATTCGCTTACAAACCGTATGAAAAATACCAGATAGAATAGTTGGGCTGCCTGTGTTCCTCAGTATGCATGGGTTCTCTGTGGTAGAAGTTTGTGACGGGTTCCCTGTCGTATCCAAATAGTTAATGACCGGTTCAGAACTGAGTACTGACATCTTGTTGAAGTTTTGTCGTCCAAAACATATTAACTTTAATACAAGGAACTTCCCTAAAGATTGGTTAGTGGTTTGGCATTATTTTCCTGTACGTATGTCTTATATAACTTCTCAAGGAATGTTATGGTAAGTTTCGGTATTTTATATCAACCTCAAAGTGACTGATTTACCGCGATATATATCTAAATTATTGTTTAACTAACTTTTTGCTTCTTACTATACTCATGACTCTAAATATATTGGCTTTTTAGTGATTTATTTCCCTTTATTATACCTTGCATGGACGGGTAAATGTAAATATAACTTTAAACTTTAGGACTACATCTATAAGGGGTCATAAAACAACGCGAATAATAACCGCTGGAGTCCATGTGTTTGCACAGCGAAGGCTGGCACCAGAACAACAACAAATTTCACTGGTCATTTCTTAGCTCGCTTACATTTGTAAAGCTTTTAATTTTGTTCTGCTCTGGGTTTTTGTTTGTAACTTATACCCTGGGTGCCAGAGGAATTATTTTCGGGGTCGGAAATAGTTCCACGGAAAATAATTCCTCTGGCACCCAGGGTAATAAACTTATACAATGTATACAAATTTCTGGGGGCTAACTAGAAAACCTAACAGTTAATTTAGCCCCCAGGCTCTTCTTATATTAAAACCAAACTGTAAATCAAAACTGTAAATCATTTTAGTATTAATAATTCTATGTATAAATTGTAATATTCAAAGAGAGCAAATAAACTAAACTAAATACATTTGTAAATTCACACTGAATAAACTGAATACTGGTTTACAATTTAATTAATGAGTACAAAGGTGGGCGTAAAAGATCCTGTTGTGTTGTTCGCAAACTGAGAAGGTGATTGTCTCCCGGCACAACTTTTCGAAGGAAAGCTCGATGTCTAAAAATGGGGAGCTTTCTTCTTGTCTTGGGCTTTAGCCTGCGTAGCAGTCCCTCCGTCCGAGCGGGCTTGGGAAGAGAGGGACTGCTACGCAGGCTACTTGGGCTTCAAATTGGCTTCCAGTATTAGCGCGGCTTCCGGTAGCTCTTCCAATATAGCGCTTTACGTTTTGACATCTATTATGCGTCAACATTGCTACTACAGCTTGATAATGAAAAAAGAAAAGAATGTAATTATAAAGAAATAAAAGAAAAGAAAAACAACAACAGCTACGATCCTTGGGGTTGGGTTTCCTGTGTTACAAAACAGAACGAAGATATGCAGAAAAAATACAAAATCACTAGAAATGTTAAATTGGCAAAATTTGCCAATTTGGCCTTGAACCGTTTTCGATAACATCAATAATTAAAATTCAACGAAAAATTCGTACGTTTTCATGCATCATTAATATTTTAGTTTTACATTTTTCAATAATATTCATAATAATTTAGAATAGGAAATAAATGAATCAATCAATATAAAGATAAATGAATAAAAATATGAGTGAATGAATGAATGAATGAAAGAATAAATATGCAAACAAACAAACAAATGAATGAATGAATGCCTAAAAACTATTTATTTAAATATATAATCCAAAACAAGGAAATGTTATCAATCTGTGAGGGAGGATGTGAAATGGTGTGTTTAGAGTATAAAGGTCATCGCTTAAAATGCTCTTATTGATAACATCCGCTATTTACAAGTTTCACCATACAGACGTACTTATCTTTTTGGCGAAAACGAATACAGTAACTCACAAACTCCATGGAGTCAAAAAGAGCGGGAAAATATCTAAAATACAAAAGATTCAATCAATGTTGAAGTTCATTTATGTCAATTTGACGTCTGTGCTTCAAAGACACTTCATAGGCAACCGGATATGATATTTGAGCGTTCTCCACATGACAGCTAGCCTGAAGTGATCGTCTTTCGCTTCGTCAGACTTCCATCTTGTTGTTTAGTCTTGTTCCACTTTTAAGTTCTCGAAAAGTAACTGTTACTTATAATATGGTTTAAGAAGGCTGAGTAATTTACACTTGAATCAGCAGAAAAACTCTAAGCTACGATACGGGGATTTTAGGTAAGTTAAAAGGGTTCAGTTTGCCTTTAACTTTTTCAATGTCAAATTCAATTCCGTCAAAAACTACAGAAATAGTGATTCGATATTTTTATCATTTCTGAAAACCAAGTAAAATACCAAGACAATTATTATTATTTGAATATTTCGAGTTGGATGTTTTAGAGTTGCGAGGAACGTTTTTATAGTTTTGATTAGTATACACGTCTGCTGCATTGACCAAAATTGTCAATATTAATGTAAAATAGAAAAGGTTTTTATTTTTTCTGAGAGTTTGGTCACTAATCACTGGCAATAGCGATGTTTTAGTATAATAACGGGAAGTGAAAGCTGCTTTTATAGTTCTTCTATTGTACATATATCATTTCGGTTTCTTAAAGAGTAATTTAATATTATACTACGAGCGAGTTATCATGCGTAAACATTTATCCAAATACAAGGAAAATCTTTTTAATTACAGTAGCCGTTTTAAGCAATTAATGTTTTCTTTTATTTTCCATCGCCTTTTATGCTCAGCATAATATGCTTTTGATGTGAATATTTTCCCCAATGTTTTCTCTTCGCTCTCTTATTTGCATAAGAATGATATAATTGTCAATTAAGAGATGACAACCGGTTTTTGAAAGCATGTTTTGCATGTGTAATTATTCTTTGAAAGAAGTCTAAAGTTTGTTTGATATATCGTATCATTACGTGCTAGAAAGACGATGACCTCGAGTCATAAGGTAATATATAGCTAGCCGTATAAAGTCTACAATAATTTATCGCTTTTATGTGTTGAAAGAGTGTTTAAGAGCAAATATTTTTTGGAGAAAGTCTCATTTGTTTTGTTGATATAATCTCAGTGGATAGCTTATTCCGTTAGATCGCGGTCTATGGGAGGAGGTCGAAACTTAAATCACTTAAGTACTAATACAGCTGAACTGCTAGAGGCCATCATAAAACATTTTATTTTCTTCTTCTTATTTTAAGATGTTTGTTTTTTGTAGTTTTCATAATTAAATTTAAAACGACAAGGTTTTTACTCGACGTTTCGACGCCATCGGGCGTCATTTTCATCTTCTTATTTTATATTAACAAAACAAGAGATTATGAAGTACTTACTTAAAAATTCTCTTGTTCTAAATTCTGTGGTTTTTTTAATTAGAAATAGGTGTGTATAGTCTCAAGAAGGTTTGCGGTTTTGAAATATTCTACTTTTATATAAGCTTGTGTTTACGCTATGGAGTAACTGCCAGTTGAGTCAGTTAGCTATAACATAAATGGAGAAACAAAAGCCTGGTTCACACTAGCGACATAAGCATAAACAACATACACAGACTCAGTGAAGCATTTCTTGATAGGTCTGAGAAAAGACAAGTGCAGCTAATGAGCGAAGCCCAACTGAGTCTGTACATGTTGCTTATGCTTCTGTATATATTCTCAAAAGAAACGATAAAAATATTTTCTCGCAATATATACTTGGTCACGTGATATATATACTTTACAAAAATCTTTTATTAGAGTTTATTAGCTATGTACACCTACCGTATTTATTCGAATAAGCGCCGCTCTCGAATAAATGTTACTCTAGAACAACATTGGAAATACATGTTTATCAAAAGCTACATTCTTCAGTTCAAAATAATTATATTTCACCGCTTGCCCATTAAGTTATCTCCCCAATATTCGTAGTTCTGTTTAATAATAATAATAATGGCTAGTTCTTATATAGTGCATTTCCAGAACTGCTCAATGCGCTTACGTGTTCGAGTTGAAGGTATATGAAGGCGCATTAAGTTGCCACCATACAACCCATGTCTGAACACGGAGTTCCTTTACGTCCCTCAATGTTGTTAATTTTTTTTTTTGAGAGATAGACGGGACCTCCATTTTACGTCGCTATCCGAGAGGACGTGAAGTTCTAACCATTTGAGAAGGGGACAGTGAGATCGAGAAAATTTTAATAAGCGCCGCGGTAATTTCAAGAACATTGTCATATATACATATAATACTGTATATAAAAAATATGAAAAACCCTTAACAAGTAGAACATAACAGAAATAAAAAGCCGAAATATTGAAATCAAAATTAAATATTTTTTGTAGAAACGTTTTTTGTTTATTTTAATAAATATTCATGACCACATCAGCCCAGCTGTAAACCTTATCGTGTTAAAATAATAATGGTAATTTTTATTATAAAGCCCCCTAGATTTATGAGAATAACCGATGAAAAACTACTTCAAAAAACGTTGAATACTGAATAGTGTGATCCAAAGGGCATTGTGGGTGCCATTATTTTGAAGCTACTATATTGTTTTGATGGATTGCACTAAAAGAAAATATTTGATTATTATTTATTATATCGTAAATCCCATTTTGTCTTAATCTTGCAATTAGGTTTATATAAGAAATTCTCATTATCTCAAAACATTCGAATTAGTTCGTTCATAATTTACATATTTCTTCTTGTTGTTTCAGATGTCGTAAAGAAGTAACTGGTTATTATTTGACAAGCTGTCAGTTTCATTTTGAACTAGGATAATGCGAATTTCCCACACAAAGACTCTAAAACTACTGATTTTTCTCACTGTTATTGTAGTTCTACGTCTTCTTTATTTGATGACCGCAGACCAAAGTGTAAACGACAATTTATTATTCAAACCAGCTGTAGAAACAGCCAAGAAAGAAGATGAACGTGTCATTTTAAATCGAATTCTAAAAGATGGAGTGAAAGCGAGACTTATTCATGAGAAAAATGAGTATTATATACTAAGCGTTTTAAAGGATAGAAATAAAATTACGAAATCACATCATGATAGTCATGACCTACATCGCCAGATAAAACTAAATAGATTTGAAAATAGGAATGTATTTACAGTAAACAAACCAAAACATCGGCCTACTGAGTATTTGAATGAAGGGACAGATGCTATGCCCAATGAAAATGTGACGGAGCAAGAGCCAGTGTTTGAACTGCCGTCTAATTGTCCTAAAAATAGCCTACTGCATAAAAACATTAACTTTGCTGGTTATGGCAAGTGTGTGCCTCATAAGCCATCTTATGATGATTGCTTGACAGCATATGAAATGTATGGTCCAAGACCAGAGCTACATCGCTGCTACAACAAGACATCGGTGATATGCAAGTTTCAAGTTGTGCAAGAGAAAGGACAGAGAACACTCAAAGTCCACTGTAATAAGGAGACGTGTAAGAAAACTGAAGATGGAATTGTCGCTAAAGGTTTAAATAGACAAACAGGAGAACATGAAGCTTTGAGAGCATTTTCATCAATCCATGATCTGGAAATGGATTTGCCAGATATCATAAAGGAACATGACTATGTGTTTTTAGAATGTGGTGATTTTGAAGGAAATCATGTCGACCAAGTACTGGCTGTGCCTCCTCTTTACACGTTGACTGAAAACAAAGCAAAAACTCGACCGAAAGATACTGTGAACGTCAATATTATTCTAATTGATTCGGTAGCGCGGGCTCATTTCTATCGCTCGCTACCTAACACTATTCAACTTTTCAAAAACTGGACAAAAGATCCTACCCACTCCCCTGCGGAGGTATTGGACTTCGAGCTGTTTCAGTCTGTTGAAGGACATACCGCTGAAAATTTACATGCTATGTTTACTGGGAAACTCTTTCCGACAGACAGACCACGTGATGAAGCCTACCCATCGGTTGGCATGGAGACGCTGTTTGGTCATTTTCAAAAGAGTAATTACCAAACAATGTGGCAAGAGGATTTGTGCTGGAAGGGAGTCTGGGGACTAATGACGGATTTAGCGATTGAAGCAGAGTGGGAGAACATTGGGCCCAAGCTTGAAGAGGTGCATATACACCGCACAGGTATGATGGTGGGATGATGGTGGTGGTGATGGTGGTGCAGGGGATGATGATAATGATGATGGTGGTGGTGGTGTTAGGGATGATGGTGGTGGTGATGGTGGTGCAGGGGATGATGATGATGATGGTGGTGATGGGGATGATGATGATGATGGTGGTGGTGGGGATGATGATGATGATGATGGTGGTGGGGATGATGGTGGTGGTGATGGTGGTGCAGGGGATGATGATGGTGGTGGTGGGGATGATGATGATGATGATGGTGGTGGGGATGATGGTGGTGGTGGTGGTGATGGTGGTGGTGGGGATGATGATAATGGATGGGTTGATGATGATGATAATAATAAAAACTAAAGGTGATGGCAACGATGATGCTTAAAACGAAAACGATTGTTAGCATGTCAATAAATACTTGTTATTCTACACATGTTCATTCGATGATCTGTTTATTAACCAATTCATTTGTTCATTTCTTTCTTACCAGGAATGACACACTCTTCCTGCGAGATGTTCAAGAAATATGACATGGTTGAACCGTTTAATGGTCCTCGGGGCAACAAAATCTGTTATAACGGTATATTCCAGCACAGCTATTTTCTACAATATGTATTAGATACCTTAAAAGCTATTAGAACATCCCGTCACGCCTTGCCACTATTCTCATACCTGGCTCTAAATGTTGGACACGACCAGGATGGGCTACGTGTACAGACACTAGACGCTGCTCTCGCCAAATATTCGAACGAGTTTGCAATGCAAGATAATACATTAACTATCTTACTAGCAGATCATGGTAATACATACACAGAATACACCGTCTCGGCACTAGAGGGACGCTTTGAAATGTTTCATCCCAGTTTATTTTTCATCATACCAAATAATGTTGCTAAATTACTCGGTGATGAAACAATGAAATCTCTACGAATAAATCAAGGTCGTTTGATTACTATGGTTGACTTACATCCAACGCTGATGACACTGGCGGACCCTCTTAACGGTGATCTTCAACGTACAGGCTTGTTTGCCCCAATATCTAGCGAGAGAACATGTGATCATGTGGATTTACGAACTCCCAACTTGTGTGTATGTGATGGTTGGGACAGCCCTACTTTAAACGACACGACTAGAATATCGCTCGTTGAATATGCCATTGGTCAACTTAACAACCAACTGCAAAAAAGCTTAATTAAAAATTTACAAGTTCCTTTGGTGAGCTCGTGTGGTCGATTACAGCCAATCCGCTTTGAGAATGTACGCGAACGGAACTCTATAAAGGACGGGGGATTGGTGACTGGTTTTGATATCGTAGTGCCTGCCGGGAATGCTGTTTCTCGTGATGAAGACATTTTTCGTGTTGAAGTCAAATCGATGAAGTCTTCCTCGGAATCCCTAAACTACAAACTAGTTCACTACGAGCGTCTCTCAATGTTTGGAAAGTACAAGACATGTGCTGATAAATCTGTTAATTTAAAATTATGTGTCTGCAACCTGGTCGATACAAGAGCACGCTTTCCCAAAACCCCGAAGGCGATAAAAGCGATGTTAATCAAAAACACTGCCAACTATTTCAGATGTAAGGTACTATCGAAGCGCATTGGTAACGATAAATGTATGTATCTTATCAAACGCATTCACCATGATGGAGTGGCCTTTGCCTATGAAGTAGCTAACGTTTGCTTGGACAAATCACGTGATGTGTTGATTGCATCACGTGATAGTGCTAATGCTCGATTTTCAGTGGAGTTTCCTCTATTGGTGACAGTTCCTGCAGGAAGTATAACGTTTGCTTTCGTTGCTACAAGGCACATAGAAGATTATGAAGCAACTTTTGATATTAAAAGCGTCGTTGTGAATGTCGCTAGGGATAGCTAACTGGAGATAAAACAGAGTATTTTTATACATTAATGGGAATATATGTTTAACAACTTAACCTGGAATGGTGACAACAGTGATGTTCCTAAAACTGTCATTTGTCTTTTTTGGGACAGCTGAGAAAATAGGATTTAAATTACTTGGACCTTCAACCACCAAGAACGTAAGAAAGTAACAATAAAGAAATGGAAATGTGATTTGAATGAAATATGATTTGAGACTATGGAATTTGAGCGGGCAAATTGGATCTGGGCCCTCCATTCAGGAGCCCTAATTATAGATGGATATTCAAATTTATAATACATAATTTATAGCTCGACCATTGCGTGATTATCTAGCTGGCTTTGTAATTTTGTGTTTACATTATTTATAAGGTCTGTGAAGGTACCATATATAGGTATTTTAAGAATGTCAGGCCCAGTTCCCGCGTCGAATCTAGTTGCCTTTGAAGCCAGCGTCTAAGAAAAGGCCAATAACTACCATATTTGATATCAGCTCTTTTGCTTAGTGCCAGGAGACGATGTGTGTTAGGTCTGGTCTGCATGCTTCTACTAGTTTCGAGGAAAACAGCGCAACTAGATTTGAAGCGGCAAAACTTTGACGTCAGAACTGATCCTCAGTCACAAAAGCTTTATAATCACGTTGAATAATCATGGCAAATTATTTATGAGAGCTGAATGTTTAAAAAGATAGCTATTATATGCTCACATAAGGTGAAAACAGATTGCCATATAACGCATAATAATACTTCCACAGCAGATCCACGCAGTGGTTATTCTTCTACTGGCGCTCACACTCACTACCTCTACATAATAATAATAACAATATTTATTACTTAATATTGCGCAGTCTAACATGCTACATTGAATATATTTTGCAAACATCAATCCTCACGGACATAAAACCTACGTGGCAAGGTAGAGAACAACACATCAAACAAACTCAATTCACATAGGTTCCGATCCAGAGATGGATCGACCTGGAACGCAGCAGCGAACCATGTCACCCGATTACAATTCAAACATGTTTACATGTAGTATAGAAGTGTGTAAATTGTTTGACAGGCGCGCGCGATTGACGAGGACATCAGTTGGTGTTTTAAAATTACTTCCGTTTTGGAAGCTCTTTACATGGTCAAGCTTCCAAATAACAAATCTATTTGTATGCACGTAGTTTATTTTAAAACCAAGATTGACTATTTAAAGATATAAATGAAAAACGATCAGTTTAATTGTCTTATATTGTAGTTAGATTGTCCGCCTAGCTAACTGCAATGGTAGAATCGAAAGGCGTTTTGAAACCTTCCTGTGAAAATGGCTTTACGTTTCGATTCCCATATTTAGAACTAAGACACCCTTGTAGAATATGCAATATAAACATAAAGCACGTAACAGTCGTTACACCTTTAATTTCCTCGTAGCTCTAGTATTCTTAATTGTTTAAAAGAGATCGCCAACACTTGATGTATAAGATCAATTCACTGATATTTAAAGCCCAACAATTGTAAAAAGCGCCGTATCATGAACACCTTGCTGGTTGAGGGGGCTCTATTCTTTAACAAGTCCAAAAACACATTTATTTATCTATCTCTTATAGTATTTACTCTGGTACTTGAGGAAGTCTTTCAAAAGGTTGTGTTCCGCTGTCCGTGTCATTATCACTTATATTATGGGTTGTTATTTCTACTTGGTCCTAGTATGTTTCTATTCATGTTAGGAATATTACTAAACGGCAATACATGGAAACTTTTGAAAATGTTTCGAAGACAAAGATTAGATGAAGAGAGCCATGATACACGTCACAAGTGTTTACAAGTATCACGCATTGTTGGGGAAATCCTATTCAAAGCGTTACTCTCTCCTCTTGTCTGGCTGGTGTTGTCGTTCTTACAGAAGAAGTTTTACGTCTGTGCCGTGTTTGGTCCTGTGGCTGGAGAACTCAAGAAGATGGCTATACCCCCATGCAATAAGGCAACTAAAAACCCTTTTTCTGAAGCGCAACTCATGGCATTCTCGCAGATGTGGGGACTTTTACTGTTAATAATTTCAACATTTGTTGTCGTGGTAGCGTTTTTTATCGGCCAATGCTGCGGTACTAATAAGAAAAACCTTCGCCTAGCAAAAAGCATGTTTTACAAAAGAATTGAAGCCAAGGCTGCAGCCAAAGAATTCCACAGAATTGCAAAACAAGAAGCGCAAAATCGAGGAACGAAAGCTACAGAAAACATTCTTGACAATTTACGGAAAAGAAATAACGAGCAGGATTACTTAGTGATCTTGTCTGAAGCAGGGGCTAAATTAGACTACCAGTACTCTAAGTACTACACTGATTCACAACTTACGGGCAACCAAAGGCAAGCTGGCCAACCTGAACAACAAGGAGATGGCTGTCAATCACCGGAATGTATCTTTACAGAAGATATTTTTATTGATTCTTATTTAGCTGTCGATGGCGTCGATGTCCATTTTGATTCTGAGCTAAAAGTAGTTCAGAACGATGGGAGGTGTACTTCATGCAGGAACTGGGCCGACCTGTCAGCAAGACAAAATATTGATATGAAAAAACAATATAATTTCAAACGATCTCAATCTTTGAATTGCTAGTTTTAAAGTCTTTACGGACTGTATCTTGCTTTTATTATGTACGCGACAGTGTTTTACCGGAAACTCGTGTTTATTTATAAGTAAAAAAGCCGAGGGAAGTTTAGTGGAAGTCCCAAGGCCGCCGAATTATACCACCATGCATATAGTTTGTTTGCATAAACACGCATGACATACTATACTTCAATGAAGTCAACGCATGCGCATAGTTACTTAATGAGTCCCACAAGTGTTAGAGTATATGGACTTGTCTGTAGTACAGGGTCCTTTCTTTTACGAATTTCCAACTGGGTCAAAGCGATCCAGGAATGGTCTCGATGATTGTTATAATGAGGGACCATGATTTCTCATTATTAAATCCATGAGGGATATTTAGACTAATTGTCCCTCATGAATATAATCATGAGGGATTATATTAAATCTAAATATCCTTCATGACTATTCATCCAGAGGGATGTTAGACATTAAACTTCCCTGTGGAAACAATTGATACCGAGGTGATCATGATATTAACATAGATCATAGCACACCATGCATAAAATACTTTCGGTACGATAGGTTGGTTGGTTGTGAATTTTCACGGCAATAGTTCACAGTTCCTTGCGCCATTTTGAAAGGCAGCCTGGCTTTTGCACTGAAGCGAGACGAACGTTGAGCTAGCAATGATAGAGACCTTTTAACACATTACGGCACAATTATTCACATGCCTCTATCATTGCAAGCTCAATGATCGTCTCGCTTCGATGCAAAGGCCCGGCTACCTTTCAAGATGGCGCAGGGAACTGTGTAGGGGACTATTAATACATTTCAAATATCTTGGAACTTTTTAAAAATTTGTGTTGTTGTTTCAGACTGAATTTAGAATTAGAATACTTTAGAAACTGGTATTCCATGTATTCGATGAAGGTTGGTTCCACTCGTGCTTAACACTTGTCAGTTTATGAAACTCGTCAGTTTATGAAACTTGAATGAAATAATGTATGGAATTTTTTTCTATATAGCGTAATTTTACATTTATAGCTAGTACGTATATAGTATATTTATTTAGTATAAATATATATATAATATTTAACACGGAGTCAAGGTTATTATTCACTGAGCCTGAGGTAGATGAATTGTTTTAGTATAAATACATGTACAAGTGATTATTTCAAGGTAAAAATAACCAGCCTTTTTGAAGAAAAACTGTTCATTTCTAAAAGCATGCGAACATCGCGTGATTTCTCGACCAATCATCACGCGCGATTTTCTATAATCAATTGAGTACTTATACTAAACATAGATATATATATATATAGAGAGAGAGAGAGAGAGAGAGAGAGAGAGAGAGAGAGAGAGAGAGAGAGAGAGCTAGAGAGAGAGAGAGATTGTAGGTAGATTAACGACAAGACATCACTTTTTCTTTTACTCGGAGTTTCACGCATATATAGATTACAGTATGGATTATTCTTTATTAAAGTCTGTCTGAAGATCGCGTAAGCGTGAAACTCCG
>JAUPMH010170100.1:1502-12851 GCA_032270665.1 Metridium farcimen
AAATATGATCGAACAAGTAATAGTAATAGTTTTTAGTAAGATAAGTAATTTGTGAAGAACTAAGAAACAATCGGATATACATGCATGGAAATAACTTCATTATGAAAATTGGGTGAAATATTTACATGTCCTGAAAACATTTTGTGTGTTATTTACTTATAATAAATTGTGGTATATTGTTTAAACTCAGTTATATATAATGTTGATTATAAAAAAATGTTGCCTTAAAAAATGTTGACCTAACTTTACTGATGTTTCGAGCTTTAGCCCTTCGTTGGAGTAAAAGAGTTAGACTAATATTGATCATAAAATGAATATTCTGTATGAAGATCAAAGCCGTTTCGAGGTCTAACAACATTTGAATAATTATGTAAAGCTAAAGAAGACACTTAAAAATATGATCGAACAAGTTAACATTTAAAAGAGTCTTTATTTATTTTAACAGTTGGTAGCTGGTTGACAACATGGATAGGTAGAAAGTATCTACATACTTCATTGGATATGTCATAGCGGGTGTCCATTAATCATATCATAATCATTATTATTAGTAAAGTGTTTAGTACAAGAATAACGATATTGGTCAGGTATTTTAAGTGTTTGGCAGCCAAGGGCAACTATTTTTATCACATAGCTAACAAAACATTTGAATAGCTTGTGGTAAAATTAATATTGTTAGTGGAATTTGGAACTTCCTTTGTTAATTCATATGATTATAGAACTCTACATGTTAGTGACTTGCTATTACACTTATTCACTTAATTACAAGGGTCACATAACCTGAAACATTTGATCAATTGTTTATGCATGGCTGGTACAGACACAAGTCTCTATGACATACCACTTAAAATTATAATTTATACTGACTCATAACTTTCATAAGTTTAAGAATTTTTTGACTTAAATTTTTTGTAGCATTTTGATGTTTATACTAGTAAATGAAAACTAAAATTTTCATTATTTTTAAGCAATTATTATTATTATTTTCCATAACTCATAACTTTCATAAGTTTAATAATTTTTTTACTTAAAGTTTTTGTAGCTTTTGATGTTTACAATAGTAATTAAAATTTTCGTTAAAGCAATTATTATTTTCCATTTATGGTAATTGAACTTTAATGTGATCAGATAATTCATTGGGCTGTTTATCAATATTATGTCTCATATTTTATACTAGTAACAAATTACATAGTAGATTTTATTAATCTTTTCAAAAAATTATAGTTTACTTTGTTTTGCATAACTTGCCAAAAATGTTTTTATTACATCAGGCATGGATTCAAAGGGAGTGATTTGGGTGCAAGTCACCTCTTCTTGAGCAGCCAAACCTTATGTATATTTTTGTTGTTGTTGTTCATTTTGTTTTGTTAGATTTTAAGGTGATAATAACCGACAAGTTTGAAAAACAGCCACCTCCCTCTGATCCTGCCTGGATATGCTTATAAATGAACATTTACTTCATTCCACAACACAATTAGTTTGCAGCGTTTAGCTTACTTTGATCAGATCATCTTTTTATGTGAATCATCAAAAACACTTATATTAATTGTAACAATTATAGAAAAAAACTGATACTGATCGTAACAACACAAGTTTATAAATCCTGTCAATTTTTGCAAAAGTATGTAACTCTTTTTCATATTACTTACCATAATTTTCTAAATGCTCAATAGCTTGCATTACAATAGGTGGTACTCGCGGTGGTTGTGGCATCATCATTGATTGACGATCTATTATACATGATGCTGATGCAGATGATGAGTTAAGGGTCAGTGCGTCTATTAGCCTAGATTTCCAGGTCGGGGAGCCAGGGGGTTCACGACTACCATTGAGGTTTTCTTTCGGCTGTGCGGAAGGATCTAACGTTGACTTGGGGTATTGTTGATTTAGAGATGATGCCGAATGCCGTCTTGTGCTGGGCTGTTCTTGATCATCACTCTTTCCATCAAGGCTTTCTTCTTGGCTACCTTTCTTGATCTTTTTGTCCATATCTTCTGGAGTGCTTTGTGCAACTGCTTTTCTAAGGGGTATCGCAAAGACTGCAGATTCTAGAATCAGAAATTGTTACATCTTACATTTGATGAGTTTTATAGCTGTTAGCTGCTTCTGAAACACTTTTTGTTCACTTAATTATCTCATGAACAGCATTATTAATTTATAATTTATTATTGCTATCATCATTGTTGTTATTATAATTTTATGATTTAGTGATTATTATCTTGGTCATTGACATTATTGTCATCGTTATCACCATCATTATGGTCATTATTATAATTATCTTTATATTATATTTATCTGACAATTATTGTTTGTCATCATCATAATTTTAACACATATGTCTTATGATTATATTAGCAAATAGTAATATTTTTATTATTAATAATGTTATCATCTTGTGCATCACATCACTGTAATCGTTATTGGTACCTTCTTCATCAACATCACTGTCATCATCATCATATTGTTTATCATTGTTGTCATCATCATAATTCACATCACTATCATCATCATAATTATTATTATCATAATCATCACTGCGATCATCATTATCATCCTTATCATCACATTGTTTATCATCATTGTCATCATAATTTACATTACTATCATCAGCATCAGCATCATAATCATTATTGTCATTATCATAATCATCAAATGTGGTCATCATTATTATTATCTTCATCAACATCACTACCATGACATCACCATCATTGTTTTTACTTCTATAATCTTTATCCTGATCTATTTTCATCACCATCATCAACATCAATACAGTTTAAATAGCTTCCCATACCTGCAGGTTTTTCTGCAGCACCCATTGCCAGCCTACTTTTAAGTGACAGTGCCCTTTTGAGTGATGATGTTCTTTTATCAGAACGAGAAGCTAGAAGAGATAAAAGCCATTGTTCAAGGTTCAAGGTCGTTATTCTGTAAATATAGCTTTCTTTGACAACAAAACGACCTTTGTTACAAAGAGAATAAGTCTACAAGTGTTTTTCATCTGCCTTAGAATTACACCTTGTTTTAACCTTAATTAAACCTTTTCTTCTATTCGACAACTCCTGAATAAATTACTGGCTTGTTTTTGTTCTAGTTCAGCATTTCTTGTTTCTAAACTTATCTAATTTGTTGATGATTTGTGATTGGTTGTAAAGTTGTAAGTATACATCAAGGTCATTGACACACATTAGCACTTGGTTGAACTTTCTCTAGTCTGTCAATACTGTACAAATATCGCTGTACAATCATTCCAACATCACCGTCGCAACAGCAACTCGTTGCAGCATGGTTGCACTCTATGCCTTATATCTACATTGAAAATTTAGCTCGTAGTCTAACATTTGCTGTACAAAGCTCTTCGATAAGATCTAAATAAATATTACACCTGAGGCAGTTTAGAGCTGGCAGGGGGCTATATATAGAATATGTGAAAGCAAACTTCGAAGCCTGATGGGATTAGCTATATGTACACGAGTTTTAGGTTAATCTAACAACGAACTTGTTTTTAGCAAATAAATGGCTTCGGGTGATCGAGACTCGTGCCGTCTAAGCAGCTTTGAGAGCATACGTGTTCGCGTATACGCTTGGAAGAGCTTCTTCCGCAAAGAAACGTAAGAAACGTGCGGCCATTTTAATAGTCATCAATTACACTTACTCTTAGGAATAGTGACGTGACTGCGTAAATTTAGTTTACGGAGTTTTGACAGTGCAACTTGTTGTAAGGCAAGCCTTTCAGGTTCCGTAAGATCACAAATGTCAAAACTACCAAGGCAAACTTTACGACCGCCAACAGAAGACCAAACGTAGTTTTCCTAAAAAAACATTAAATTGATAATCACTTAAGGCAAATGCAATCTACACTAGGATGGAGCTAATCTGCTTGTGCACCATTGTAATTCTGCATAATGGAAGATTTTGATATTGTTTTTCGGTTAATTAATAGATAGAATCGATCTTGATTTCCCGGCATACGCTGACTGCCAAATCTGATAACATCCAGGGTTAAGGTAGCAAGGACGTTTGTATTGGCATTGAGAGGCAACGGCGCTTACACCACAATTATCACAACTAATAACAGTCGCAATATTTGGTGTTTATAAAATGGTTGAATAAACGAAGCGAAACAGTGCTGACAGTCGACTTGAAGGAGCCAACTAGCTGACATTCGACACTATACAAACGATGGGCATGATAGGAATGAAGTTATACTACTATATATATATATATATTCCACTATAATATAAATCAACTAGTGTATTTTGTTCTTGAGTACAGCAGTGATTCGCTTCAACTCTCACCACCGCGGATCATAAAGGAACCGCTTATGGTGCATCATAACATTGCACTATGCATTACTACTTGTACGGTTACCTTAGCGTCCGGTGCCCACAGCGCATTGCCAGCGTTTGCTATAACTTTGGGTCGATTCCTCCATCCTTTACCGAAGAACTTCTCCTTCTGCGATCCTTTGCTTTGCATACCTAGACATAACCCACAATCATTGTATAAGTACCTGTCGGTATTGGAAACCCCTTAGCTTCAATGATGATTTTACACAAGAATACGGATTTACAATCAGAATAATCACATCACGGATTCCCTAACAGAATCCTTTCTCCTTGCCTGTATTATTATGTTTAGGTAACTTTGGTGTTTCAAGACTTTTGGCTGCGTTCGGTTGACCGCAATCTTCAGGCTTACCGGCGTTTGCCACATCGGTATTACAATATTTGCGGTGAAGTCTGTAAAAATCCGTGTCAGTCATGGCAGCCTTAGATTGGGTTACCTGAGCTAGCGGTACACACTCACGACGAAGAAGGGACACACCGCTCACACTGTCAAACACCATTCAAATCTAGAAATCCACATCCAGAATGCCGAATATTTCCATCGAAGTCATTGGTGCCCACTTAACAAGTCACTATCTACTACTGAAGGCGGAACTATAGGTGGAAGGGACTAATAATCTTTGATTTAGTAACCGGAGTGGTTCACGAGTTTAAATTGTATTTTGTGCGTAGCCGAGATGTTAATGAGTCGGTGATTGACGTGGGATTTGATCCTATTAATTAAAATAATAAATACACCACTGTGATTGGTCAGTAAACAATGGTCTACTACGTCAAATGTTCAATTTCTTCTAGCGATTCAGTGATTCATTGCGAAACTACAGTTTAGAGCAGTTACTAAATGTGCGATAAGGTAGTGAAATAATCTATCTTCAGGACAAATGGCTTTTGTCTTATGTGTAGCCGTGATCTGATGGATGATCAGGATAAGCACTTCAGTACAAGGTTCCGAATGACCAATAACACACGTCTTTACACGCAAATATGCCTTCTCGTAATAAAATGCTTCGCTTGGACGATTACTACTATACTGAGAAATAAGTGTTCATCAATTGTTATAATCCAAGAGCGAAAGACAAATGCGCAAGATGGGAGTGTATTTTTTGTTTGTGCACTATTGTGTGCTTGGTATACTATTCCGACAGAAAATAAACTTTGAGAAGTTTTCTATTTCTAATTGCTTTCTCTACAGCCTTGCTATTTTTAACTTTTTCTTTCGTATTTGCCCGAGGGCTGTGATTTATATATATATGTAAACTTTTGGACCGCTATAAGAAAACAAAATTCCATTTTACGACAATTGTTTTCCATCTTTTGAAGATGAAAATGATGAAAACACATTGTGTTCGAAAATTTGTAGCCTGATATTTTGATACATCTGTTTAGATCTGGGTATTTTTACCAAATAATTTTTCTTTTTTTTCAACTTTATTCATGCCACATCGGAAATTAAAGTGTCTTTGTAGAAAGCTAGTTGCTTAGCAGCACACGTGGAAAAAGCCTACAAAAATACTAAGGGAACCTCTTGATTATGTATTTTATCAGTGCGCTTGATTTTGTTGAGTATTAGTTCAGACAGTTTGCGCAACTTGCTATAATGAGTACCAGTTCTGATAAATGCATGGTGCAACATTATCCGGTACTCGGATATCGGATATACAGAAAGGCCCCGCTAGCACGAAGTCATAAGGGAAATTTAAAATCATTTGAGATAACAAAAGGTCGAGATATTAAAGCGATTGTAAAAGCCGGGTTCAATGAAAAGGATTTGCGGATAACCCAGGTCGAATTAGCAATAGCTTCACTGAGCTAGATAATCATAACAGCTGATTTGAAAGTACAGTGGAACCCCGCCTTAAGGCCACCCGCTTAATACGGCCACCTCGTTATTGCGGCCAGTTTGTTTAGGTCCCGACGAAATGCATGTCCATACATTTTCTATAAAATTTACCCGCTTAATGCGGCCACCTCGTTAAAACGGCCACTTTGGGCTGTCCCTTCGATGGCCGGATTAACGGGGTTCCACTGTACGTCTTTGTTCGTAATCTAAGCGATCCTTTCCCTGTGATTGAGATCGATATTCTGCTGTTTTATAGAGGGAAACGGTTCAGGGAGGTCTGAGGTATAGAAACCTAGTTAAAAAAACTCAAAATAAACTGGGAGATGGGAGAAATCATTAGAAGAAAATAGGGAGGAGGGAGACTGAATAATCTAAAATAATTAGTGAGATGAGAGAAAACGCTGAGTAAGGAAAAGGAATATTTCAATGCATGTATGTTCCTCTTTCAAGGAGGAGAAATTGTATTCATTGCATAATTGCTTTAATTTAAAAATGTCGTTGGCGTGACCGATTCCGAAAGAAAGGACCAATATCAGTTGCCGTAAGATACACTTCCACTTGTCCATAATTTGATGATGGTTGAGTAACTTGTTCAAAAAATATTTAAGGTATCCTGCAAGAGTTATTATGAACGCTGAATTTATTTGGAAAATGTAGTTTATGAACGCTTTCAGCTTTGTAAATGCATCCAAAGAACGTTATATTACAATCATTAGATAACCTGGAATTATGAGACTCAAAAAATAATTCGGTTATTTTTAGTCTTGCGAATCGTCAAAAAAACAAAAGGCAACAAACAAAAACAAACCAGCAAAGTAAGAAGAACTGGCAACAAAACTGGCACAATTCACAATTTTCAACGAGTAGTGAAAATAACCATCCTATAAGTATATAGACTTCAATATATTTACTTGGGCATACAGTTTGATCATGAATAGAAATGCGAGAATGCTTGTCATTTTTTATTACGGATATTTCGGCCTTTCTCCAAAGGTCATCAACAGCAAAAGTATAGACATGGACTTAAGAATTCACTGATTGGATGAATTACTTTGAAAAGCAACTTGACTAAGTTTTGTTAACATTAATCGCAATCCAATCTGTGTTGTATCTTGATTTCAAGTGTGTTGTTTGTAAATATTATCACAAGGGAAACATACTAATAGACTTTCAAACCGGAAAGTTTAAGTTCCTTCAAGAGGAGGCATATGAAGGGGAGGGGTGGTGTAGGTTGTATTCAGCCAACTTTGCAGTGGCAACCCCAGAGTCAACATCATTTGTTTCCCGTCACATGATTGATCAAAACAAATGAACCATCCCTTCTAGTGTAGCCATGCAATGTCTTAATGTTGAGACGGACTTTCATCTCTACTCGACGGACCACAAACGAAGCATCCACACTCCATTAACGTATTAAAGACATTTTCAACACGCTGTCAGACAAACTGACCTTTTCTTAACCGCATTGAAAACTACTCGCAGAGAAGCTGGGTTGTAGGGGTGTACTTGGCTACTTGCCCCATGTTAGAACCCTCATTTGACATCGTATCGAACATTCGAGTCTTAATTTTCCTAGCATCTATTTTCCAATTAGGCCTAAGGCCCACTACTTCGTTAAGCAAATAGAGGATAGATCCTTAATATCGACTTAAACTTTTTAACGTTTATCAGGCTTGTGGCTTAATTTTGTTTATTACGATTTGTGCATCAAGACTTTCCATCGGCAAATCCGATCATAAAAACTAATTTCACGGACGTATTGCGTTTGGGATACTTGATTTGAAAACGCTAGTTTTCTACACTTAAACAAATAATATTTAACAAACGCGAAAAAATGTAATTAAACTGACTATTTTAATGATCTTTTCAAAGTGCATGAAAGGGTGAAATTGGAGTAAATGGTGTGAAATGTGCAGAGTATATTGCAATGTGTATACAAGAGGACGAGTCTTACCTTCTGAAAACGTTTCGTTTCGAGTAATTCCTTTGCCTCCACTCTGTTCTCCTAAGTAAACGTTCTCCATAATGACCATCGTCCAAGAGGCTTTCTACTCTACTTTACCCGGCACTGCACTCGTCAATAGTTGACTGTATAGATGTCGGCGGTCGGTGTAGAAATGACCCGGAGAGGAAGTTTCGCGGCCAGTTGTGGAACAGTTTGCGTCACTTTCAAGTGTCTAGAACAGAAATTCTGTTGATAAGAGTTTCATTTGCCGCTTAATTATGGTTTACACCATCGTCTGTCATTGCTCCATGATATGTTTTCACAGTCAGCCAATGAAACTAGTCAGTCATAAACGAGTAGCAATATCACAATGGCGTTGCTGTTCAAGTTGTACAAAATATAGTTCCAATTGGCTTTTAGTTTGCTCTTTTCTCACAGTGTTTATTCTACATAAGACTTTTCTTGCATGCTAAATAATCTTTGGATCAAAACATCAATTCTGGGCCAATCAGATTGGGAGAACACTTTTTGACCCACTGTGCAATTTTCTAAAGAAACTGAAAGCGGGGCATTGTACGTGTTTGTCAGTGGCGATGGAGCTATCTCAGCATGCCTCCGTGGCTCCTTTCAGAATAGGATGAATTAAACATTGGATTTATTATTTGATTGCCATTCAAGCTGTAGGCAGAGGTCAGATGAGTAGACGATACGGTGTCTACATGACAGCGGTATTCATTTAGAATGACGTCACACGCTGTTATCAACTAGGACTTACAAGTTAATACTTGTGATCGAGGGAGAAACGTTGAAGAAGTTCACGAGACAATTTCTAAGCGCGCGCTGGTCGTTAGAAGTGCATATTTCACTTATGACACAAATTATGACTCTTTTTAAACCTTTATAAAATATTACAAATATTATCTATCGAATTGAAAACGCCCTGCAAAGAGTTCAAAGGATACTGGTTATCTTTAGGACTCCTTACTGACAGTAATCAATTTCGAATATTGCTTATCGAATGACCGGGATAATGTTGAAGACAACTGATTGTTGGCGCGTTTAGCTTTAGAAGTTATCATTACTGAAACATCATTCTCGTTATCGTTCAGGAAGTGAGTTAAACCAAGGATTTGGTAGCGGTTTGATCGATTGATGTGGCTTCATTAGGAAACAAGTTATTTGCGGTTTTGCTCAGGCAATTTAGCGGCCTCTTGTAGTAATCTTATTCTAATGTGGGACGGGATGTTAGTAAGATATCTCTCACTGCTACACACCGCTACACGAAACCTTTTGTATTAAAAAGTGTTTTAGTGAACGAAGGCTCTAAAAACACAAGCCCTTTGCTTCCTGCTTTATGCTAAAAAACATTTTATCCTTTTCTCAACACGCGTCAAATTTTCCCCACATCTTTCCGGACCAAATTTCAGCGTTCTGTATATCTAGATGCTTCAGAGACTTGGCTTCTTTTGGGCTAGCAATTATTTCACTTTTTTTAATTATTTTTAAGGTTATCATTATAGTTGAATAAAAATTGAAGATTTTTTGAAGATGTAAATCAGTCAATTTCTTTTCACTTTTCCTTTCTTGTTTAGTATTTTCTCGCCTCTCAGACTTCTTGAAATCACGTCAATTTTTGCTATTACTCCTATCACAGACTTGATACGTGATTTTCCATTTCGAAATGATAAGTACTGTAAGCTCGTTTGTTTATCAGCTCATTTATCCGTTGGATAAGACGCTACGTCTATAAGAAAACCGCATCATGCCACCGTGATTGCGTCTGCTATAGTACAATTATTCCTTTTTTAATGGTTTACCACGTACCATCAAAAGACGGTAAGTGAAGAAAGTTGTCGTGTGCCCATCATATCTTTTTTATCGTATTTCTATTCATGGCGTTTTTAATCTAAGTCGCACTGTCGGCAGTTTTGTCGGAACTTTTTGTTTGAATATGTTTGATAACAAAGAAAATCAATTAATCAATCAAAGTTAAGAAGTCTTGTAAACTGACTGCACTCGTGGTTCCCTTTGTAGTAGCCTTCGTAGCCGGCCCTTAGCGGGAGGAGGTGGGGTAGAAGGAGTGAAACGCAAGCGGTTTGCGGTCATACTGCTTATATCTTGGAGGTCTGAGATGGGTCGGACTAGTGGGTTATTCAAGCGTTTAAAACATCTTTACAATCGCAATACCAATGGTATTAAATAAACAATCAGTTGTCTGCCGGGATAACAAAGGGGCTGGAATGTTTAAACAGGGGCGGTAAGGGAAAATTAAAAAAGGACCTAGTGATCTAGGCTCACGGAAATTAAGAAACGTTCAAAATCAAGAGAATCCTGATTCACGGCGTTTAGAGGCGTTGAAGACATGCTTATCACAGATCACGAAAATTGAAACAACCCTTTCACGATTTTACGCGAAAACTTCTTACCGCCCCTGTTTGAAGGTGTGGCATACGTGGAAAACACCGAAACAGTAAAAAATGAAAAATCGCACCACCAACAATAAAAACTTCAATAACAGATGACTAAAAAAAACAAAACAATAAGAACAAAATTGTGCCGAATCAAAGTCTAAAACTAGTTGCTGTTCACTTTAGCTAGTAATGATTACGTTCTGTTTTAAAAATCACTATTTCACTAGCCTGCATAACTGGCTCTGGGAGAGGAGAGAGATTGAGGGGGCCTCCCCAAGTCCCTCCCCTTGAGAGTCTGGCTACGCAGGCTACTAGTTCACTTGCTAGTTTCCATTTTTAAAGTTTGGGTCCACTTTTTGTATGATAATGAAAACGTTTCTGTACTTGTCGATCCAAATTCTAAGTGACATGGGTGGCCTTGCGGTGAGAGCGCTGGCCTTTCACCACTGTGACTGCCTGCATGGGTTCGATTCCCTGCTCAGGCGACGAGTGACACGGTTTGTCATGTTTGTTCTCGGCTCATGCCACGAGGGTTTTTCTCCAGGTTACCCGATTTTCCTCACTTCGCAAAAATCAACATGTGAGTAGAGTAGTATGCTAAAATAGTGAATGTAGAGGTAGTGAGTGTGGGTCTGAGAGTAGGACACTTGTGTCTTGCTATAAGATTGAGACGTTAAAAAGTGGTTTATGCTCAAAACATTAATCAGCACATTAATGTATTTTCCTGATGTTTATCATCGCTAGAAAAGTCGAACCAAATGGGGAGGAGCCTAATATGCAGATTTTATTAAGCATATATAGATGCCAATC
>JAUPMH010170211.1:0-12847 GCA_032270665.1 Metridium farcimen
TCCGAAGCCAGAAAGTGCATGCAATGAGTAAAAACTGCCGTACCCCAGAATTCATTTCGGTCTCAGATTGCAGATTCGGATCTCCTTCTGGCAACGTTTTTTGAAATAGGTGTATATACACCTCCGTACTATTTCTTGGTATGAATACTATATACAACTCACGTGTTTCTTCCTGGAAAACTGTCTCAGTTCCATTGTCCAGACATGTCGTCCAGTCGGTGCTCGAATAATGGACGCGATGGTTGGTAGTGTATCTGGTAAAATACATTGAATTAAAATGTGTTCGGTTTGAAATACAGATACACGAGAAAAATATCATATGCCCTTGCCTTGCCACCACAAGGACCAACCACGCTCGATACTCAGCCAGTCAAAGAAGTAAAGGGAAACTATGGGGGTCCCAGGATAAGTTGAATACGGTAAATGGGTAAGCAGAATAGAAGTGAAATACATTACAACCAGAAATGTTACTGCAATCATCACACACTTTTCAGTAAATGTTTGGTATAGATATGTTTTACATGAAGCGGGAGTAGTGTGGAGAAGAGAGGGGAGGGGAGGGGAGGGGAGGGGAAGTCGTGCTGGAGTTGGTGGGGAGTGAGGTTGAAGAATACAGTGATACAAAGGTACTAAAAGGACAAGTCATGAACAACGCACTACCTCGTGTTTCTAATGAGTCTTCCAGAACTCCAAGAATGTATGAGTTGTCTCGGATCGCAAAATAACGAAAACGGCCATCGTACTAAATTAGAAAATACAGAACAGAAAAATCGTTGTAAGATTAACACCATACTCATAACTATAAATATAATAATGATAGCTTTGTTAAATGACAATTATTATGTAGATTTTTACAAAGATAACAACAATCCCATCATTGATAATTAGTATAGGAAATCGCACGATCTTGAGTACAATTCGTAGTTAATAGGTACGAGTGATGTTTTGAAAGTTTTCAAAATTGGACGAGCCTTTTAGGCGAGTCCAATTTGATAAGTTTCCAAACATCATGAGTATCTATTATTTACAAATTGCACGACAAGATCGTGCCATTTTTATTTATAATATACTGAAAAACTAATTGGTACTCTGCAGAGTACAATTTACGATTTAATTGTACTACTCTCGTCCAATCAGAATCGAGTAATTTTGTACAGTGCATTACAATGATACATATGATATTGACGATGAAGATGACAATGATGATGATAATGGTATTGATGATATTAATAAAGCGTTGATGTACATGAAGACGATAATGATGATGTTGATGATTATGATGTTGATAATAATGATAACGATGATTATGATGATGTTGATGATTATGATGTTGATGTTGATAATAATGATATCGATGATTATGATGATGTTGATGATAATAATGTTGATGATTATCATGATGATAGCAACGATATAATGTTTACCTTGGTCACGCCTTTGTTTGTTTTAGAATATCCAAGTAAAGACTCTTCGTTAAGTAAAGAAGACTGGGCAGACGGTCCACACGGCGAAGGAAACGCGCCCTGAGATAAACGTAAATATGCTATAAAACAAGGATCTTCTCCCTCTTTTCTCCCTCTTTGTTCGTTCATTCCTCCTTTCTTATCCGCCCTAATTCCTTCCTTCCTTGTGAGCACAGTCGTGTTCATTCATTCAAAGGAAGTGAAAGGTTAGACGGAAGAAAAGGAGAAATAAATTGATAATCGTAGAATATCTATTTCTATAGGTTATTTTATCTTCACTTACCAAATGTTCCATAATACAGGTCAGGAGGCCTTCTGCAGCCTGACGAACTCGAAATGAGACGGGTTTAAGCTCTTTGACACCTGGAAATATAGTAAGAATTCAATATAAAACCACATCAAAAGAGCAAACGTACAAGCAAGAAACCTTACTTATAATCATTGCTGTTGTTGTTGTTGTTGTAACTATTGCTGTTGCAGTTGTTGTTGTTGATGTTATTGTAGTTGTTGATGATGTTGCTGCTGCTGTTATTGTTACTGTCTGAGTCGTTGTTTTGTTATTGATATTGTTATTGATGATGCTGATGCTGCTGCCGCTAATAGTACTGATAGTGGTTGCGATGGTATAACTGATTGGTTACCATATTTAAAGTTATTGCTGGTGGTGGTGGTGGTGGTAATAGTGATGATGGTTGTGATGGTAAGTAGTTGATGGTTGATGTCTTAATCTGGTAAGTGCATTATACCTTTCAAAGAAGGTTCTGTGTTTTCTTGTTCCTGTTCAGGTCTTACATCTTTAGATTTACTTCCAGAAATACCGAGCTCCACAACTTCCATGACAGCTTGAAGACAGTCCTGTTGAGGAACATTGTAAGTCACATCTGATCATAAAGCGGAAGACACATTAGGTGAATTTCTATGGTGTTTGGGCCGAATTTGATCGTCGACAATCGCAAGCGATTTTGATCGCCGGTATCTGACTTTTCAGATATCGGCGATTTAGATCACTAACCGCACCGATCAAGATTACTAATTTCACCAAGCAAGGGTAGAAATTCGCCTATAGTATGTCGTCCAAAACATTTTCGTAAAATTTAACCATAAAAATGTGATTAATTAATAATGATTTACTAAAAGCTCTTCAACACTTCTGTGAAGGTAAATTCAATGATTTGCGTACCTCCGCGTCCAGTAGTCGTGGATGTGCCATCACCCATGTCTTGATACAATGAAACGCTGCTACTATCATGGAGTGTAGATCACGTGAATGATGGGTCGCTGGTTTGTTTGCTTGTAACGACACATAGTCACACAACCAGTGGATTGTACTCTGGGACTCGGTTGGGTCTATAAACACAAGTACAATGACAGTTAGTTTTGGCACTTCTTCAATGGGAAGGAAAGGATAGAGACTGGAAAAAGTAGAGGCAAAACGAACGGAAAGAGGGTAGAAAGGGGGGAGAAAAAGGCGACGTAAGGGGGAAGATAGCAAGGCGAACGGGTGACGGAAGGGGGAAGTGAGCAAGGCGAACGGGTGACAGAATGGGGAGTGAAGAAGAAAATAATAAATTAGGAGTGACTGAGGAATTGAATTTAAACGAGGTATGAATCTAGGAAAAAAGGAGATAAAAGAAGGTCGACAAAGGGGAATCTTGAATTAAGAAATCAAGGAAAGAAAACAAGAAAACAAATATAGAGAAGGAACAGGAAAAAAGGCAAATAGGGAATAAAGGAAACAGGGGTATAATGCCAAATAAATGGAAGTGACGCCCTCATGTAGATAATGAACATAAAAAGTGATTTACCCTTACCAAGATAGTCCATGCTTAACTGTGCTAGCCCTGACAACACTTCGAAGGCAGCTAGAGTCACGTGTAAATCAGGCTTCCATTTACTACTTCTTGTTACAACCAGTTTGTTGCACAGCAAATGAGTCATTTGTACAAACAATCCACACACTGTAGTAGGGTCTGTTATAAAACAAGGCCAACAGATTACTTAACGTTGATATTATTCAGTCGATTGCATTAAGGTTGTAGTATACATTGATAAACATATACACATATATTATGAGATACAAAACCGAAAACACTGCGTAATTCTGGCGTTCTTTGCATGGAATGCTTGCCAAAATATATTTTTATTCCTTCCTAAATCTCGTAGTTCTGTGTGTAGTTATAAAGCACTAGGTGATTATGATTATTAGAAGACAAGAGAAGTGTTAAGACAAGCACAATGCAAATGATGCATGGCTGGTTCTTCACTAGAATCTTCCTTAAGGCCCTGGCAAACGTTTCCAACATTGAAGCAAATGTTGAAACCGTTTGCCCGGGCCCTTAGTCATCGTTATCATTATCAATCATAATCATTTATTACTGCTCAAACTCGCCACCATTGTCACCACCATTGTCACCACCATTGTCACCACCATTGTCACCACCATTGTCATCACCTTTGTCACCACCATTGTCACCACCATTGTCACCACCATTGTCACCACCATTGTCACCACCATTGTCACCACCATTGTCATCACCATTGTCACCACCATTGTCACCACCATTGTCATCACCTTTGTCACCACCATTGTCATCACCATTGTCACCACCATTGTCATCACCATTGTCATCACCTTTGTCACCACCATTGTCACCACCATTGTCACCACCATTGTCACCACCATTGTCATCACCTTTGTCGGAATTATTGACATTCAACTATAATCATCAACTTTATTGATGTTATTGATCATGTCACCATTATCATCACCATCATGATTATAATCACATTGATCATCATCATCATCTTTATCATTTTCATTACCATGATCCTAATCATTATAGCCGGAAAAAAAAAACTTTGGAATTCGAACTTCGTAATCCATGAAAAACAAAAAACAAATAACAAACAAAGTGACGAAACAAAAAAACAACGCCAATTATTACCATAAGATTCGTTTGTAGTTTTTGGAAAGGTTAGGTTCGCTTCAGTTTCGTCCATAAAGGTGCTAGCTTCAGACATCATACTACTCCCTCCAGTACTAGCACGAGTTCTGTTTCTTGCTGCAAGTTCTACCCAGCTTTGAGGCTCTTTGTCTCCTTGTATTGGAGGGAAATGGGCTGGTGGTTGGGTAATACCCATAGAGTGAGCAATCTCTGTATCTTGCACAAGGACAGAAACACCTGCAAAGCAAGATGTTTGATTAGTACTTTACTGCGGTTTTCGTCTTTCTTTGAACTCAGACAATCTATGATAGCCTCCTATGCAGCCGCTCCTTTGTGTCATCACGCAGCTGCATAGGAGGCTAACAATCCAACGGCTAGCTGATAATACGTTTTTGGATGCTGCTAATTACTCGGCACCTTTTATGTTTATGATTGACAGCAGCCAAAAACGTGTTCCACAAGTAGTCGTTGGAATGTCTGAGTTGTAGATAGCCGAAAACTGTAGTAATCACTAGAAATTATACTAAAAAACGATCAGTAATAAGATGATGTGATATTCATACAAGTTTGCGTATCTTAGAAAAAGGATTGAAGGAAGAATGTGAAGCTAAAGCGGAATGAAATTAAGAAAGGAAAGAAAAGAGCAAGGAGAGAAACAGAGTGTAAAGAAAGAAAGGGGAAAAAGCAATGGAAAAAGTCCTAAGTTCAAGTTATTAAGATCAGTAATAAGATGATGTAAAAGTCATATCAGTTTGGTTATGATAGAGGAAGAATGAAAGGAAGGACGTGAAGCTAAAGAGGAATGAAATCAAGAAAGGAAAGGAAAGAGAAAGGAAAGAAATAGAGTGCAAAGAAAGAAAGGGGAAAAATAATGGAAAAAGTGCTTAGTTTGAGTTGATTTCTTACTACAAAGGAAACAGACAAAGAGTCTGTGTGGAAGTCTAGTGTATTGTAACTCACCTCCAAGAAGGATTTGTACATTATACGAGTCTGATTCAACTTGCAGTGCATCTAGTAGAAGTCTTGTTATCCTTGGTTTTAGTGAGAGGAATGTCAAGGATGTGGTGTCTGTTGGTGGAGCATCAAATGCTGGCTGCTTCTTCTTTTGATAACTTGCTGTCATGTCTGATATAAACAGAGATTAAATAGAAAAATGTTATGTTATGTTGAGGAGAAGGATAGGGAGGACAACTGTGATGATGATGATGATCAGGAAGAGTAGGAGTAAGAGATTGTGATGATGACCATGGTTGGGAGGTGGGGAAGGATGGTGATAATGATGATGAGGAGGAGGAGGAAGAGGATGATGATGATGTTGACAATGATTTTAAAGATGATGGTAAGGAGAATGATGATGATGATGATGAATGATGACTAGCCTTGAATTGGAAGTGACTGGAAATGTAGTGATTGACAACAATGTTGAAGATGATGATGATGATGAGCAGAAGAGTGGGAGGAGGACGATGATGGTGTTGACAACAATGTTAAAGATGATGAGGAGGAGGAAAAAAGGAGGAGGAGGACAATGATGATGTTGACAACAATGTTAAAGATGATGATGATAACAAAAGAAGGAGGATCTTAATTAACAAAGATTATAAAGATGATGATGATGATGATGAGAATGATGAGAATGAATGATGACTAACCTTGAATTGGTAGTGACTGGAAATGTAGTGGAAGACATAACATTGATACAAGAATATGAATGGCTGCTCTACGTAACTCAGTTATTGACACTGGACATCTGTTAAAATAACATAGAAATGTAATGTAAATATAGGCCACTGCTAGGTAATAAAAATTAAACTGATACTGTTCATTGGATTTTGTGCACTACATGCTCTCACTAAGCTGCCACTACTGCTGGATGCAAGAATATATAAATAAAATACAAATAACTATATACATGTAAGAGTCAGCTTGAAATTCCTCAGACAGATTTATTTTATCTTTAAAAAATTAAAGAAGGAACTACATTTTGGTAGGCAGTATCTATGCCTGTTCTGTGTGGTATGGCAGCTCTGTATATTCCCTTATAAACTCATTATTAATTCAATTGACAAAAGCAATCATAACCGTGGAGGACTTTGTATTTCTCATACAGATTTGTCCTGATTTGCATAAGTTAAATAACTTAAAATGGCCTAATAAAAAGTCCCATATCTATTCCTTTACCAATTTTATACCTCTATTCAGCGGCCAACCTCTATAGACCTCTTTACCTCTCTATGCAAATTGCCCATTTCAGACCATGTGTCATTCCCTTGAGAATTGTTCTTTTATGATGAATGTGTTATATCATTTACATGTGAAAGAAACAATTCCCAAGGGTAGCATCATGTGATCTAAAATGGGACAGCAAACAAGGAAGGTAAAGAGGTCTATTAAGCAACCACTTTGGAAAGTCCTGAGGGTGACCACTTAATAGAGGTACCACTGTCAGTAATACATACAGACCAGCCACTAATATTGTATATAGCTACATAGATGTCAATCTCAGTCAACCTAGGATTATATCAAATTTAAAGTATGCAAGACTATGATATATGGTGGTGCATGGTTACCTTAGAACATTGATGTGTCTTTTAGACAGGACTATTTCTAATGCCGCCAAGAGATGTGGTAACAATACTTGTACTCCTTGTAAGTCAACACGAAGTAGATCAGGGGAGTTGAGAAGGATGCTGCACAACACATGACCAGTACATTGCTACAATAACAAAAACAAATTAATATTCCCTTTTTTATCAACTTTTTAGCCTGCAAAACAGACGTTCTTTTGGTTTTTTCGGAAAAATCGGATTTTGGGGTTCCTGTGTCGTCGTGATACCCCCTTCGCCTTTTTGCTCGCTCGTACAACACAGGAAGCCCAAAACCAACAAAGGAAGCCCAAAACCGATTTTTTTCAAAAAACCCAAAAGAACGCCTGTTTTGCAGGCTAGAAACTTATAGTTAGGGCACTTGAACCGTGAACACTTTGAGTTTTTTGTTATTTTTTTTTAAAGCTCGAAACATTAGTAAACATTTTTTTACGGTGTTACAAATTTCATATTACCTATTGTTTATATATCAAACACCCACGCGTCCTATACTAGTTTACTTGCTAGTTTCTATTTGTTTTCAAAGCATTACCTCATCATGAACAAGACCAATAGCAATTGCCAGGTAGAACCTGGACAAATACACTGGTCTTATTGTTTGTTCTGATCTTGGGCTACAAAAGATACGGCACAGAACACCATAAGCCTCAGCCCTCCCTGGTTCAAAGCTGGAATCATCTGTAAAGTCTCTCTTGAGAAGACTACTGCTGCTTTCCACGCTGGAAAACAAACACACAGTGTAAGAAATATTGTATTATTTTTATCCCACGTCATATAAGATGCAGCCAATCAGAGTGCTGGAAAGCTATTGTATGTTCGGCAGTTTTCAACTGAGTGGCCGTGTTGTATCAACAGATATAATCGCAAGCCGAAGGCGCATGATGGTAAAGCCAATACAACACTGACACGAATGTTGTAAATGACTTAAAAAACGTCTAGGTTAGCTCTTTCATATTTTACCAAATTTTTTTGAAGATTTTCAATTTCACTGTGAAATTACAAGTTAAAACTTATGCAAATCAAGATATACAACACTAATGTTGTATGAAGATTTACAACACTCGTCATGGTCATGGATTCTTTTTCATGAGTTTTTTAATATTTTATACGATGTGGGAATAAATAGTTATACAATGTTTTCTCATGACATACCGTGAATACCACACTAGTCAATTGTATGTTCTTTGCATACAAACTAACTAAAGGCATGTGTGTATATTAGAAAACACAAGTGACTTATGGGATATTCAATGGTATGCCACTTGAAACCATTGTGTAACTAGTATATACGTGGCATACTGGCAGTACTGACTACAGTACTATGTGATAGATTAACATATTTTTTTAAAGAGTCTACTTTGCTGATAAGTCATCTATTCCCTGGCTTCAGACAAGTCCCATGCTTGGAGCCCCGATCCTGATGGTCATAGTTAAGTCACATGCTTTGAGTCATTTAGATTACATGATTGTATTTTACTTTTAATGTATTTTAATTGATCACATGTATGTATTTTATTTTACATGTAAATTAAAACTACATGTATAGGTCAAAAGACATAAAATTGGTAGTCTAGGTGCATTCAGAGTTACAGCGTGATGCGCAAACGTCTATGCACGGAAGTTTGTACTTTAAACCGACACATTTGATGTGAAGTTGTCTGATTTTACCGAATAAGGTGTGTAAAAACTTGTTTTGCAGCATAAAGTCCATGCATAGAAGTATGCAAATATATTAAAAGTGGTCATACTTTTGTGCATCATGCTGTAAAAAAATATATATTTATATTAATAATAGGTACAGACCTACATGTATCTTCAAAAACATAGCAAAATAATATTCTTACCTAACTTTCCTAGGGGAAATTGGTGGTACTACTTCTTCATCGACTGCTTCATAGCATTTATTATAAACCTCAGCAATGGCATCATAGCTAGCGGCCATGTCTAGTTTACCAAATGCAGCTTCAAACAGCCATGATCCATAAAGATCTAGAAGACTATCAACTGAAGGAGAAGTGACGCTGATGGGGAATTTGGAAAACAAAGCTGACGCAGGTGTTGCTGGTTCTTTCTCACCGTCTAGATCATCCTGAGATGCTATACTGGTCATGGTCGTACCGCTACTGTGCCTTGACGGCATTGTCAAGGAGCGCATCCCTAAGCCTCGTTGTTCACCAAGGCCTAATGCTAGCCCTGTACTAAGTGTCTTGACTTCTCGTTTCTTGGAACCGGAAGGGCTTGAGCCTTTCTTTGGTGCACTGATGGCTGTATGCATGACAGGTTCTTCATGAGTAGTGGTGACATTTAGGAACATGTTCACCATCACAGCAATACCTTTCATTGCATGTAGAAAGATCTGGGGAAGACAGTCCAAGCATGGATGAGCAGAGGGGTATGTCACATCTTGGCAAGAGAGAGCAAATTCCTTGAACTTTGGAGTATCGCTGATAAGCTCCTTGTTGCATAAGTCAACTGGATTACCAATGATGTGAAGTATTCTGAACCAGCATTGAAGCAGAGTGCTACCGGCCATCGTTGGAGGTATTAGGACATTATTCTTCTTTGTTTTTAGTGAAGGAAGTGAAAAGGAGTTACCATAAAGATGTTTGATCACCTTTCTAGTCAGCATTAACGATGTATTACTCCAGTATTCAATCATTGCATTATGATGTCGCCAAGACATGCACATTTCTTGCAACGTCTTCCACATGGACGGCGGTGGAAAGTACTGAATACTTGCATACAACCATACTTCTAGTAAACTTTGAATAAGAATCTCTCTAAGGTGATCGCAAAGTCCCCCTGGGGTGTAAGGTGGGGAGAGCAGTTGTTCATTTATCACAAGCATAAGTCTCAGTATTGCATCCCAGATTTCAGCAGAGAGTACATATTCACTAGCAATGACTTTGAAAAACTGCAGCACTCTTATGCATAAGGATGCCTGAAGCGCTAGGTTGCTTCCGTCATCGACCCTGATTAAAAAGAGGTTCTTCAAATGTTGGAAAATCTTTCTTATGTACTTGACTGGTTCTTGGATGAGAGGAGCTGGTATCCCCTGCTTTTGTTCATCCATTAATAACACACTAAGCCAGTCAATGTATGTATTTACACATCCCTTGATAACCTCCCCATCAGCTTCAGTCATCGGTAGTGCAAGCCCATAACAAAACACCTCCATTACCCAATCTACTTCCGCCGCTGTGTTTAGCCTGTTTCTGTCTCCAATGCTCTGTTCTTGTAGAAAGGTTTTAGCTACAGTATGGGCTATATCACGGCCAATTGGTCGAGGGAATGTACCCAGTACGCTTCTGTTTCCTTTATCGGCACGGAGATCATGACGAAGTGAGACCCACTCTGAATACATGGTTGTCATTTAAGCTAGAAGCTCATGAGCTGTTAAAACGAATAAGAAGTCTTATTACAACGATATTTTTTGTTCAAAATAAGCACAACCGTCAGAACAAGAGTGCTGCGAAATGGTTAGAAAGTGTATTTTAAGTAGGCGATGTCATAGGTTTTATATATCTTATTAACTCCCAGCATATGAGATTATTTCCTCTGTCGATGAAATCCAAAATGACTGAACGTTATCAAAATAAAAAGCATAATTGTGAAACGACAGCTGCGAATATTATGTAGATCCTGACGTTCTATATGACGCATTTTATAATTGATTAAACATACAAGCTCTACATCTGATAGAGTGAAAATACCGAGATCAAATGATGATGGTTTCGAGTTGACGTCTTTTAAGGCAAGAAACATTTGGGATTGTGAGCATAATGCTAATTAATATACCAAGGAACTGATAATGCTACTCACCTACTTACTAAACATGCAATATTGGACTGTTATGGTCTTTCTTTGTCGTCTAAATATACCTATTTGTCAGAGAGATCGTCACCCTTCCGCCATTTTGTTTGTGTTTAGGGAAGGTTCCAATAACAAGCCGATGGGCTTCCTTTGGTGAGAAATTCTTGCATTGGTTTCCCTGTGTTTAACCACAGGTAACCCAGTCAAACAACTAAACCAAAATGGCGGACCGACTGTAGTGATTTTCACCAAAAATTCAAGATCAAGAAAGACTGCAATTTGGGTTTAAAATGGCATTTCTGAAGTATCTCCTTCAAAGGAAACAATCTAAATACCTTATGACAGTGTTAAGAGTTGCTACAGTGTCTTTCAGATATGGTTATTTTAAATCGTTTTCAACCCACCCAAGTCTTCGAAGAGAAATTGGGATTATCTCGAATACTGCTGCAAATGAAAAACCTACCATCAAAACTACAGCAAACCCTGCTGTTATCAACTTTGAGAATAATGACTCAGTGACAAGTATTGCCAAACAGGTCAAAGAATGCCTGAAAGGCGTGTTAGACCAAAAAGATGTTATCAATAATTACGTCAAATTCAAGAGAACTGGAAAACTTTCAGAGGACGATTTTGTGCGAATTCTTGTCCGACTTGCAAGATCTAAAGACCATTCACACAAACTAGACCACAAAAGCACTGAGAAATTTTACCAAGTTCTCCTGGAAGACATCAAGCAAAGTAGAACCAATCTTAAACCTTTTCAAATAGCTGATGTGCTCTGGTCTCTTGGCAAACTTGGAAGTCTTGACACAGAGTTATTTGAACTTTTTGGAAGTCTATTTGAAAGTATTGATGATTTCAGTGACTTCTCTAATGCAGACATGGTGATGATTCTATGGGCACATGGAAAAACTAACATCCCATCACCAATTGTTTTTAATCTTATTCAAAAAGAGGTTCTAAGACGTGGTGTTGAGAACTTGATGACACGAGAACTCTGTCAAATAGTGTGGTCATTTGCTAGAGTTATAAAACCAAGTGCAAAGCTCTTTGCAGCAGTCAGAAAAACAATCCAGGAAAGAGATGTAACACAGTTTAACAACCAGGACATTATCATGTTGCTATGGGCATTTTCAGAGGGGGGCTTCAATGTGAAGTCCTTATTCAGGTTCATTAAAATGGAGCTTCTTAGCAGTTCCCGACTTGCAGAATATAGTCCCAAGGATCTTTCACTGATACTGTGGTCGTTTGCGAACCAGGGTATCAAAGCAGAAGATTTGTTTGCTGATGTAGAGAAACAGCTACTTACAAGAAGAAAACTTCTGTTAGATGAGCAAAGCCTTGTGGTTGTTGCATGGTCTTTTGCTCATACAGATAACAAAAGTCCTAGACTTTTCAAGTTTATCAAAGAAAAACTTATGGTAATGAATCTTTTTAGCTGGTCCTTACATAGACTTGTGAGGATTTTATGGGCCTTTACTAAGTCAGGATTCCTGTGCCTTGAGGTTCTTAAAAAAGTCACCAATGCTATACTGAAGCATGATTTAAGTGAGCTATCCCAGAATGCATTAGAGGAGTTGGTTTTTACTTTACAGTACGGCAAGCTTAAAGTATCTCCTAAACTTGTATCTGCTGTAGAACTAGAACTGATGAAAAGAGCAGAAGAGACAAATCGTTAACAATCATATTCAACTATGTGTTCCTCTATCATTACCTAATGTTTTATATATCTCATTACTGTAGGCATCAAATCTCTTCTAATCAATGTAATATTGTAATAAATTGTAATAGTTAGTCTTTGGAAGAGATTTAATTACACACTGATTCATTGAAAATTACTGATGCAAATAAATAAAAATATTTTCTAAAATAATGCTTCATAAACTTTTTGTCTGGTACAACTGGAGAAAAGAGCATAAGAAATGATAATGAAATATATATCCTGTTTGTTTGTTTGTTTGTTTGTTTGTTTGTTTGTTTGTTTGTTTGTTTGTTTGTTTGTTTGTTTGTTTGTATGTTT
>JAUPMH010170433.1:0-12843 GCA_032270665.1 Metridium farcimen
CAAGAACACCAGCTCAAGAGGGATCTTATTTTGAGGAAACAAGAACAAGAAAGAAAGGCACTTTTAACTCAGCAACAGCAGTTACTGCTTACTCTAAGGCTTGAATCAGAACTTGGAGGATTGGCAGACTCAACCGAGGTTAGTACCAATACCATTACATAGTACCATTACATACCATTACCAATACCAATACTATTACATAGTACCATTACTAACCATTACCAATAACATTACATAGTACCATTACTAACCATTACCAATACCATTACATAGTACCATTAAATACCATTACCAATACCATTACATAGTACCATTACTAACCATTACCAATACCATTACATAGTACCATTACGAACCATTACCAATACCATTACATAGTACCATTACTAACCATTACCAATACCATTACCAATACCATTGCATAGTACCATTGCATAGTACCATTGCATACCATTACCAATAGCATTACATACCATTACCAATACCATTGCATAGTACCATTACTAACCATTACCAATACTATTATGCTACAATGTTGTATACAGACTGGCTTCATAAATTTATGAAATCTGCCAGGTCTTGGACTGGCTTCATAAATTTATAAAATCTTCTAGAAATTCTTTCACAGAATGCAAAAATATTTTATGGTTTTTAATCTATAGTTGTATTCTTCCTTATTTTTCCTTGACTTTTATGTATATTTTTATATCTGCCTTTCTACATATGTATCAAATGTATTTTATATCATATTTAATATTGATTATATTTCCCTATCTAAGAATAAATATTTATTACTTATATTTTCATGTTTATTTTTACTATGTATCTAATTTTATATGTTTATATGTAATTGTCATACTTTTTTTACATGAGTCTTTGGATTGGTTGTAAGTGCGACCTTATCCCACGTTATGATATTTATAAATTGATAGTTCTCCTTACAGCGCAAAGCCCAAAAGTGTGACCGCAGATAATTTATTCACATTCTTTTGACATGTTTGTCTGTAGCTGCTTTGGATTCAAATGGACTTCATTCTAGCTAATTTAACCTCAAAATTCATCTGAAGATTGACATCATTCTTGTCTTGTGATTCACAGTGAGAAATGTTGACATTTAATCTATACAGGAGTTGATTGAAAAGATGTAGAGAAAATATGAATGAATTATCGCCGGTCATACTTTTGGGCTTTGCGCTGTAATAAAAATAAACTTATACTGTATTTTTCCTATATATTTTTTAGAAAACCTCTGTACAAACTGTGTCAACAAAGGCAGAATTGACACCAGCTACCCATAGTATAACAAGCAGCAGAGATCCTAGATTACAGCGCCAAGAACAAGCACCATCACACAACAACAACAATGGATCACAACACCAAAGAAATAAAGACAATGCTGCAAATCATGCACAAGCTGTAGACCCTAGGGTTAGAGACAAAGCTAGTTTTTCAAGAAATGATAGAAATATAGACAGAACTGATCATTTATCAGTGTCAAATAATAAAAGAAGAAGTAGAAGTCAATCTCCCATTAATGAAAGAGAAAAAAAGATCCCACGACATGATGTACCTCCAAAGAATAAGGATATACGACCTGAACCAGATAAACATCACAGAGATGAAAGGCCTCCGAAAAGGCGAAGAAGTTTAGAGGGAACTGAAAGTATAAGTGATTCAAATAGAGAATTTCCAATAGAGAACAGAGGGTATAGAGGTAGAGTTGAACGTGGAAGAGGTTTTCGAGGAAGGGATAGAGGTAGGACTAATAGACCTATTAGGGATGATAAGGGAATGCATGTTAGAGGACCAAGGACTAGAGAAGAAGGACTAAGAACAAGGGTTCACCCAGAAGGTCGTACTTTACCTGCAGTTCAGTCTGTAGACAGTGCACCTGAAAAAGTCCCTAATCTTATTAAACCAAAGCCTTTATTGTCAGACCAAGAAGTTATGGAAATACGATCAAAAGACAGTGGAAATGAGCCGGAAAATGCAACTATACCACAGGAACTTACACTGGAGCATAAGAATGTTATCTTAGAAGAAGCTAAAAGACGACTTGAAGCAGGCGATATATCCCAAGAACAGTACATCGAACTAATTGATAAACTAGCAGAATTTTATGAATTGCAGAGGCAACAGGAGCAAGAGGCTGGAAATGAAACTTTAGATAGGAAGGCTCATGATCACAATCTTGTAGAACGTCCTGAAGTACATGGCCCTCCTGTTGCTGATCCAAGGAATCTTAATGGTAGAGGAGGAAGGGCAAACAGAATACCTAGAAATAGAAGACCTAATGAGGGCAGTAGACAGCCTCCCCATAGAGATGGTCCATTAAGAAATGAAGGGATTGATGATCCTCGGAGAAGGGATGGGTCACCAAGGGTCAATCAGCAGGGAGGTTTTGAAGAGCCTCCAAGGCCCAGTAGACTTTTGAGAATAGAGGATCAAAATAGGGATCACCCTCTTGGTAGGATGGAGGGACTACCAAATGAATGTGAAAGGCTGCCACCACATGACCATATGCAACCTCATCATATGTTAATTGATGGTCGTCATCCACCAGACCAAGGTATGCCTGGTAGGTTTATACCACCAAATGCTGATGAAAGAGATTACAGAGGCCCAGGGCCTCATCCACGGCATTTTGAAGAGCCTCATCATCAAGTTGAGGCATTGACTGATGGCAGAGGTCATCCATTTGGCCATGGTAGACCAGTTGAACATTTCCAGGCACCATTGCCTGGCCACCATAGACCACCACTTGGACCTGGACATGAAATAACACCACATGTTAGAACAACACAACCTGGTGGACCTGGCCATCATCCTGGAGAACCAGGTATACCTCCTGGACTTCACCCAATGGAGCTTGGACCACCTCTTGGACATCGACCTGGGGAACCTGGTCATCATCCTGGACATCAACATGGGAAACCTAGCCATCATCCTGGACTTCGACCTGTTGAGCTTGGCAAGCATCCTGGACAACACCCAGGACAGCCAGGGCTGAATCCTGGACATCAGCCTGGCCTACATTCTGGACGTCACCCTGGAGAAGCTATTCCACAAGGACTACCTCACCTGCAGATGAGGGGTGAAGGATCACCACATAGACAAGGTATGACCTGCTCACAGACACTTTAAACTGTTGATGTTTTCTTTTTTTGCTCCTTAAAACATATTGTTAATTTTCATATCATTTCATTTACTTTTTTCTTCAACAAACTGTTCATTTTGTACTAATTTCATGGATTTTTTCCCCCCTAGAATCTAACACACCTCCACCCTCTATTCCTATCAACACACCACCAACACCATCAAGAATGGACAAGAGAACAGTAGATGACTTATTCTCGAAACTTGTACAAGTTGGTATCATCAAAGTAGCAGAAGAACCAATTATAAACACCCCACCAAGAATAGATACCCCTCCAGTGATCATGCAACAACCCCTTATGAACCCACACCCTATACCATCATCTAGTGTAGCTCCACCCATGGCAGTTCAAGCACCGCCAATATCAACTCCAATGACACCAATGAACTTACAAAAGCTACAAAAAATGATTGAAAAGTCTAGAGAAGCTTCTACGTGTATACCAAAGATTGGACTGAATATCCATGACTTGAAAAAGTGAGTTTTTAATTAAATGTTGAAACAATTACATACCAAATATCATCTTGAATGTATTTCAAATCAAGCCATTTTCTAGCTTTTCTTTTCCTCAATGGGAAGATACAGATATTTGCATTTCAGCATTGCATTGTTTTAGGCTTCATTATGTTAAATCACATTAACCTGTTCAACATCATAACCAACTAGAAAGCTTATCTGTTAATTTAACTCAGGCTCAAATACTACACTATTATATAATAACCTTTATTTATTAACGTTTTTTAATAGTAAGATAAAAAGATAGTTTACTGGTCAAAAATGACATCACTTCACTTGACATCACCATAACATTATATCACTATTACATTACATCACTGCCAGCATCACATTAAACATAACAAGACACGCCACAAAGCAGACTCTATTGCTAAGATATTTTTGTATTTGTGCATTGTTTAATCTTGACTATTTTGCTTGTTCAGACGCCACTCTGCTATCATCAACATGTTATATAAAGGAACCCAGTGCTCATCTTGTGGTTTAAGATTTGATGGAGAAGCAGAAGCCTTCTACAGGGAACACTTAGACTGGCATTTTAGACGCAATAGGAGAGAGAAAGACGGTAGAAGAATTGCTCATAAGCAGTGGTACATCCCACTTAAGGTAAACTATTTACAGTGTGACATCTTCTAACGGAGGCCTCACAAACTAATTTCAAGGCATAAAATCAAAATTCAAAATTTGTAGAGATTCTATTGTTCATAATCTCGATCAAAATTGGATTGCACTGTAAAACATTAAAATACATACAACGGTTACCATACTTATGTGATATTTATACAGTGTCACCTTTATAATGACAACATTATGGATGGCTAGCCATTACTCAAGAATATGCACAGCTGGATGTTCACTTGTCAATATAATTTAAAACATAAGTGATGATTAAAATTGTGGTCGTTTGGGTGTGTGTAGTCTTAAGAAATGCTGCGTGGTGTGGTGGGTCATGTTGTCAAAATATCAGACAAACAACAGTCTTAAATACTACATGTACAACAACAATAACAACTCAATCAGAATTTACCATCATCACTTACACCTGGGTTCAATCCATTAACTCTCAAATAATAATTCATATTTTAAAAATTAATTACTATTTTATAGGACTGGCTGGAGTATGAAGAAATCACAGATCCTGAAGAAAAAGGTAAACATAATACCAAACTAAATATAAAGTTAAACAAACAAATAAAAAATACTATGAAAAAAGAAAATAGATTTTGCTAGTAGAGTGAGATTATGCTGATGGACATCTATTAACATCAAGGATATTCCTAATGTCAATTTTGTTGTGATTTCAGCCCACAGTTCTTTCTTTGATGCTGAAAAAACTGACTCTGATACAAATATACCAAAAACTCAAGGTGGTGATGGTAGTTGTCCTGTTTTGCCTGGAGATACTGAGGCAGAAATGGTAATGTTTTATTTAGAATTAACAATAATATACAACCAGGCTGTTAGAACAATGAAATATTTTAATGGTGCTTACCTAGCACATTTCACATACCACATAGTATGAGCCAGTCACCAAGCATGGCCAGAGTTTATTACACCCTCAGTGGTTCTTTTATGTCCCTACGATACAGACATAACATCCTTATGTGAGAAGACATGAAGATCTAACAATTTGTAGATAGAAATAACAAAGTCAGTACATTCTCCCTAGTCGTTTTTTGGACCCCAAGTGTTGATCTGGCCAGGGCACAAACCCTGGACCTCCCACATGTATGCAAATCTGATGCTTTATCAGTGGTCCCTTTCACAGTTCTTTCTGACATTTTGAAAGGTAGCTGTATCTTCACATTGAAGCAAAGTGAACAGCGAGCTTGCAAAGATTAAGATATTTTTAAACACCTGAAACAATGATCCATGTCTGAGCCCCTCCCAGGGGTTTTAGGGACCAAGGGAGCACAGGCATTTATTTTTAAGGAACAAGGGAGCAAAATATGATAAAACAATAGTTTTTTGGGATCATGGGAAAAAGGTAAAACATTTTAGGGAGACTTTTATTTTACTTATGGGGAACAAGGGAGAAAATGCAAAAAGATAAAAGGAGCATGGGAGCATGCACCCCCCTGGGAGGGGCTCATGTCTCTATCATTACAAACTCAATGTTTGTCTCTTTTTCATGCAAAGGCACGGGTACCTTTCAAAATGATGCAGAGAACTGTATAAGGGATTATTGAGCCAACCAGGATGCTGTTTGTGAGATGCACTATGCAAGCACAATATAACATTATATGGTAATAGGATATTTTTCATGACTTCATTTCAGGTTTGTGATATCTGTCAAGAAAAGTTTGAAGAGTTTTGGGAAGAGACACAAGAAGAATGGCACTACAAGGAAGCAATCAGAGTAGATGGAAAGGCAAGTTGTGTGGTGTAATTGTGTAGTCATTTGAATTTTGCATTTTAATCATAATTGGCAATAATATTAGAATAATGAATAAAAGCAGCACAATATGTGTAAGTAAAAGATTGTTTGACAAGCACTCTAAAAATTAATAGAAATGTTTACTGTTCTTGTGATACAACAGCTTTCATAGTGTGTAATATATTCTTTACAATTTGACTTCAACCCAAGGTACTAATTTAAGGAATGTAAATGACAACATACGATATTTTGAAACACTTAAATTCTCCAACTCTAATTAAATCAGTACTTTCCCATTTAAATCTGTACTTATGCAAATTGTGTTGTTGTGTGCTAAACACACAGATCAACCAATCAGAGAAGTTCACTTCAGAAATAATATACTCTGATTGGTTGATCTGTGTGTTTAGCACACATCAACACAGTTTGCATAAGTACAGATTTAAATGGGAAAGTACAGATTTAAATGGGAACCTGTTATAGAATAAAAATAAGATGAATAATAGAATCTATTTTATTGTGATGATAATAATATTATTGCTGTGGTGTTAATTTGTACAGACCTATCATGAGATGTGCTACCAAGATGTTAAGGTATGTATTTCTCTATATCTTTTTTTGCACTCATTACAATACTCAACAATAACAATATTTCCCATTTTTTCTATTTCTTCTTATTACCACTATCATTATATGGTATCACTCATGTCAATTCTTAATTTGTTAATCCACTCAAAGTCACTTTTGAAACAAAATGAATCACTGAGGCAAGTGAGGCTAGACTCAAACTTTTTAGAAGACTTGTTATGATTGGCTAAACAAACAAGGCAAGACTCAAAACATTTTAGAAGACTTGTTATAAGTGGCTAAACGAACAAGGCTAGACTCAAAACATTTTAGAAGACTTGTTATGATTAGCTAAAAAGGCTAGACTTCAATTGTTTTAGAAGACTTGTTATGATTGTCTAGTTTGATCCAATAGAAGTAGGTCTACTAAATAGTTTTGACAAAAACTGGATGCTGGATCATAGTTGGAGTAGGGTTTGTTACAGTTACTGCTGTCTTAAGATTTTTACTTTTTTCAAGCAAACATAAATTTACCTTTAAGTTTCATTTGTCTAAATTGTGGCATCATTTTAGTCTCTTCCATAATTTGTCCTTTATTCTTCTTCCTCTTTTTATAATTACTTTATATTATATGTAATTTACTTTTATTTATTCTATTTGATCTTGTACTTTCTTTCTGAACTTTTATTTATTTTTTTATATCCTGTACATGAAGTTAAGTATGCAACATTTAAAATGTTAAAATTCAGCACCTACATGTACTTGTTGTAGTACAGCACTTGCATTATATCCATGAAATGAAGTCAAATTGCTACTGTGTAATAGTTCTTTTAAAATTAAAATGTTTTAGTGACTATTAGTCACTATCAAAGACAAGATAAGTTGAAATGATATATTGTTGGTGTTGTAATGAGGGATTGTTTCCATTGTATTTGATGTTTCTGGTTGAGCAATTGAGACTAAAAAGTCACTAGAACAGGTTCCCATTTAAATCTGTACTTTCCCATTTAAATCTGTACTTTCCCAATGATTTAAATCTGCACTTATGCAAATTTTGTTGATGTGTGCTAAACACACAGATCAACCAATCAGAGAAGTTCACTTCAGAAATAATATACTCTGATTGATCTGTGTGTTTAGCACACATCAACACAATTTGCATAAGTACAGATTTAAATGGGAAAGTACAGATTTAAATGGGAACCTGTTCTCAATAGAAACTAATTGGTAGTAATTAATTTGTTGGCTTTATTTCATGGTTTTAGTGTTCTAACCCTTCTGGGAAATAAATAAAACATTTATCTCGAAATCAAGGACAAATAGTATTTCATTTATATAATTGTTATAATAAATACTTGAGTCAACAAAATGATGTGTAATTCTGTTATACTAATGCTGTCTAATTTGGCTATCCTTCACCCAAAACTTGTTACGTGTTTTACATATTAAAGGACAACTGACGTGTCAAAAAAAAAAAATTTATTGGAAAACTCAAAAATGATGTGCTCCATGATGTGCTCGTTTTGTCTTTGACGTTGTGACGTATCACGTGACAGCGGTTGTTTTCGCGGGCTCAAGTATGGCGGCGTTCAAACAATAAAAAATATAATTAAAAGTCTATAAAAAAAAAATTCAGGGTTCGTTTTCAGACGTAAAAACTATATCTTTGAGTTCTCCAATAAATATTTTTTTTTTTCAAAAAGGGTCAATTCGACATGTCAGTTGTTCTTCAATCAATCAATTGTACCAAGTTTTGCTAAACATAGTATATTTATTCCTTTTATTTTCATCATGTTTTTGTCTGTATGTTTAGTTATTATATTTCATTTTTTTTATTGTAATTTTTGTCATATATGGGATTTCTTATCTGATCATTATTATATGGAAAAGTATACATTTTATTACTTTGAAAGTTTTAACAGACATTTTTGGACTGTTGGTTACAACTAGTTAAATAGAAATGCACATTTGCTCTATGATCTGTTAAAATTTAATATGAAAACTAGCGAAAAGAAATTACAACGTTTCATTGGCATCGCGACAACATTATCAAGTAAATGATGGTGCAAAGAGAGATGTATGTATAGTATATTTCTCTCTTTGCACCATCATTTACTTGATAATGTTGTCGCGATGACAATTAAACGTTATAATTTCTTTTCGCTAGTTTTCTTATTAAATTGTATTAGCAAAGTTCTGATTAAAGATCTGTTAAAAATCTGGAAAATCATGAGTGTTCTATCAAAACAAATTTTAGAAATATTGAGACAGTCTGGAATATTAGGGATTTATTAACTGGGTCTATAAAGTGCATTTTTATTTACTATTGGTAGTTAGATGGTCCACACTGTTAGATGATAACAATGTTTTATCAAGTAGTATTCTTATTTAACAATTGTGAATCATGTTCACCTTCTATTAACACAACTTATTACTGACAAAATAATACCAATAAAGCTGTTGTTGGTATTTCCATACTCCCACTAAAATCTATTTAAGAATGTCAAAGAAAGTTTAGATATTTCAATTAATAGTTATTAGTTTAATAATTGTTTAATTATTTGTTGTTATATCAACAACAAACTCAAAATCAATTAATCATGAATCCTTATATTGAATATTTACAAATCAATAATTATTTTTGTTGTAAATACATTGGGATTAGTTGTAGGAAAAAGTGTGATGTAAGCACCACAGTTAACACATTAACATATAGCAAACCAGAACACTCATCACTAGCTAGAGTACAAGTTATATATCTGTGAAATACAAATAACATATAGTGCTAATTAAACAATAGAATAAATAGAATTAGCATACACCGAATCGAAATATAACAGCCAATTTGAATAACAATTCTTCTTGACTGCCCAGCCTCGCATACATGTGGAAACTCTATTGTTTTCCAAAGTGAACTCGAGGCTAGACAGTCAAGAACAATAAGAGTACGTCATATTATGCCATATTTCGCCATATTATAAATTTGCACAAATTGTTTGGTAAATTTTTCATGGATATATTGTACACTCTAGTAGTTGACTAAACACGAGTTGTTTCAAAGGTTTATGAAGTGTTTTAAACAGAATAATATTAGGTGATCCTAGCCAGTTAGCTAGATATTAACTAAACCTAACACAAAATCCCCCTTTTCTTTTTCATTTTGCCTTTCTGTGGTTGCATTACATTGTATCCTCCTTACACATTATATACATATACCAACTGTATAGTCCAATGTGGAGGAAACTACAACAGAGGCAAATGTAGACATCTCTGAGAGTGAACAAGAATCAGTGAAAGACCCACCACAAGTGAAGAAAGAAACCCCCAAAATCAAGACTGAAGATGGTCTAAGAGGTGATGGAGAAACTACACAGTCTCCTGTAGTGAAGAAAGAAGAAAACCTGCTTGTAGTTAAGACAGAAGATGGTAGTCATGGTGAGACCCAGTGTAGCGAGAGTGGTAAGGGTAACAATGAAGTGTTAAAGCAAAGTGAAGTAGCAATAAATGAAGTAAAAGTCAAAATAGAACCTATTGACAGTACTGATTCAGAAATAAATACTACAGAAAAGAAAGGTGATACTAATGCTGGTGGTGGTGGTGACACAAACAATACTACTGACAAGTAGTTCTTTATTTTCACGTCATCTTTACAGTTCCTCTTGTTCAACAGTTTTATTCAATGTACACATACAACACCAACTGAGTTCCATCCCATACAGTTTTAAAAATGTTGAGGGAAAAGATTTTTACTGTGGAATTGGATTCTCATACAATTTTGAACAATCTGAGAAAGGAGTTTTGGCATACAATTAAATTTCTGTACAGTTCTAGAAAATCTAGAAACAAACATTTTTAGTGTGAAATATAAGTCCCCCATTTTCTTTTTTGAGCCCAACAAACAATTCACATTGATACATGTAATCTTTCTTTTCTCCTTCTACTATTTCCCCTACTACTGTCGTCATTGTACTTGTGGACTTAACCAAGAAAGTTAATAAAGACATTTTTCAACAACACCTTTGTATGGGTTGTGTGTTTAATACTATCATACTTATGTATCCAAATGCTTAGAGTGTAAACCATGTGTCTGTGAAACAAAACTGAACATTAACATGAAAATAAAATGTATTCAGTCTTAATGTTTTGGGTAATAATCATTGTCATTATTCAAAAAAAAAAAAATTGTTTTGTCTATATTTTTACCACTATTATTTATTGTGATGTTTTGTGAATTAGTTATTCTGATTATTATGCAAGAAGGCAGTGGGAATAAAAGATAAAACACTTGATCTGCAAGTGTTCCTTTGCCCTTGCAAAATCTAATGCATAGCCAGTTCAAATTGCAGTTAGCATTTGATAATTTATCTCATGTATCTTTAAAATGATTATCCTTTTACTTCATGGATATAATGGTGTGCACTCTAAGTTTCTGTGAATGTCTGAGAAAATATATTGTGATACCATTGTTGAGAATGATTAGTAATTCTATATTGCTACTCCAATTTTGTATAATTGACAATTGTTTTTTTTATATAGTTATTCTTACACCAAGATTTGCTCCTGCAAATATTGCTTATCATTATTATGATTGTTTCAGAAGTTTGATTTACTTAGAATTTGTAGAATATTGTGCAATGTAGTTTTTTATTTTAGTTTGTCAAAGTGATATTGGACTATCTTGATTGAAAGCAAGGTTATAATAGTTGTATTTTTGACTTGTGCAGAAATTAAATAAAATGTTTTCAACAATAATATGGCTTCTTCATTGTCTAAGATATCATAAAGAGAGAGTTATATTGAGTACTGGAAATTTTGGAGACCTTGAAAAGGGGGGTTTTAGGGACTGACCTAACTTTTTCTTTGTAGCATAGGGGCATTCTCTTACCCAGACCCTTCTCAGCTTTCTAACGAAAAATCAAAGGCTCTGGTCGGACACAAATCCAGCGTCAATATGATTGGTTGTATAATTTCATGCGCAATCGGCGATAATTATACACACCTACTACGCAACGCTTTCGTTATGATGTTGCTAGAGGCAACTGGCTACCAGAAATTTACCTTTGATCGCATTTACTATTTCAGACTAGATTTACCGAGGCCGTCCATTTGAAAAAAAAAAATGCTTTGGGAAATTTTCTATCCATCAATTGATCTATGACTGAAACGGTAATCCCTGTTTAGTTTCCTGTAGTTTGGTTAGTTCTGAGAGCTGAGACATTCCAACGGCTAGTTGCGAACAAAATAGCCGTTGGAATGTCTCAGAAGTTCTCAGCCTGAAGCCTAAAATAGCAATAACAAACTCTCCAATTTATTTTAATATTTTGTTCGAACACTTGATATAACTCCCCGTAGAACTCTAACCATGGCCAGTGTAGCGCTCTGACATCCTATAGAAATCGATACTTATCTATATAAATCGATACTATTCGATATAAAACGATACTATTCGATATAGATCGATACTATTCGATATAAATCGAGACTACTCGATATAAGTCGATCGATACTATTCGATATAAATCGATACTTTTGGATATAAGTCGAAACTATTCGATATAAATCGATACTATTCGATATAAATCGATAATCAGATTGGGAGTTTATATGTATTGAATTTTTTTTTATGAAATCAACGTAATTTCAGCCTGCTGATTCAAATTGCTTTATTTTCGACAGCGATTTTTGAATAGGTACAATGTACAAATCGATAAAACGATCGATACTAATCCCATAATTGATATCGATAAGAATCGATACTCACACATATTAAGACATGCATTTGTAGCAAACTATATTCTATATTTTATTATATATGGTTAGTTATATACACAAACATGTACGAGAGCTTTAATACGAGATTTCTGATAGAGTGCGTTTAGTCAAACCGTTGAATAGCTGACGATACATAAATTAGAGTAAGTAAATTACTATTTTGTTTGACGTCACAAATTTGAAATTGCGTGAAAACTGCTGTTATTTCCCGGTGGAGAACGACAAGATTATATGCCTTATTTTTCTTGTAAATGTTTGTTGATCGTGATTAGAGGGACCCCCTGATTTGACTGACCGTTATATTGGCGGGCTTTTACTATTTTAGGTGACGCAAACTGTCAATTAATAGGGGAACCCCCTATTAACTTTGCCTGAAACTGCATGTTCAACAGAGCATGCCGTAAACTCAGCTAATCTAATGTACCGTTTTCTACATGTGGTTTTTGAATTTGTT
>JAUPMH010170544.1:0-12842 GCA_032270665.1 Metridium farcimen
TTTTTTCACGTTTTTTGACTTGCCTAACAATGATCTATAAATGACAGAATTTATAAAAAAATTCATTGAAGAAATCCAAGTATCCGGAACTACCTTAAAGGCGCATCTATACACGCTGTTGTCAAAATATTCACAATTCCCAAGCAAAGCACGTACAATAGAAAACATATTTGCATATAACTCTGAATTGAGGCTATTCCTGTGCAAATGCGTCTTTTGTCAAATAGTACAGCGGTGCTAGATAACATGAAGCTGGTCTATTTGGGACTGGGCATTAAATTTGGAAAGGGGGAGGGGGAGCGGTAGAGAAATTTATTTTTAGTATTAACAACGTTAACATTTCCTTAGTAAAGGAACCCTCTCGAATTCCCCCTACCCAAACCAAACTGGAACTCCTCCCCCCTCCAGCTCGTGCTGGTTTATTATTGCATTCGAATGTTTTCTCTTAATTATAGGGTACAAGGAAAGTAGATTACTCAAACATGCACCCAAGAAAGTGCTCAAGTCTCTGAGTACATTAAATATCACAATGCACATGCATAAAGACTGCATTACTGTCAAGGTACCTTGTATATTGTCCATTTCACCGTTCTCAACCAAATATCCTTAATAGTATAGATTTTGTAATGTAACAATACAAAACAAAACTCCATTTGACTACAGTCCTCCTGATTTTTAATTGTTTTGAGTGCTTGAAAACTTGTACATTCCTTAAATTACTGTGTGCTGTAGTCAAATTCTTAAGAATATATTACACGCTATCGAGGCTGAGGTTGTTCGCAGGGTGGGGAAGAGGTTATCCGTGAACCGTGATTCACCCTAAATTTGGCCTGTGATTCGTGAAAAGCAAAACATTTAAGCCGTGATCCGTGAAATCATCTTCGCCCGTGACCTGTGATTTACAGATTTTCACTGTCGTGACTCGTGATTACAGAATCGGTAATCCGTGAAAACATGACAGCTTTTCATATAAATTGTGTAAGATGAGACGTTTATTGCTAGCAGTGTTATTCTTTGTAGATCTGTGATTCGTGAAAACATGAAAAAACGGCGCGTGATTCGTGATGGGTACCCCCTCTTCCCCACCCTGTGTTCGACGATAATCATATATGATCTTTATACTTCATTGACTGTGTTCAAATTATAACAATATCGTTAAATGGCCTATTGTGAAAAATAATAAGCAATTATCAAATGCCATTTATATTTTAGATTTTCGAGAACCAAAAAGATCTTAATAAATTCTTCAGGATAGTAGCAACCAACAAGGATAGAGAAGGAATTGAGTTTGTTTCTCTGGTTGAAGGTAATTAGCGGTGAACGTTTTTTTATTTTATTTTATCTTTTTACTGAGTTAATTTATTTATTGGCTATTAATCCAAAACACAAATTATTACAGGAATAAATAACAGATAAGTACCTTAAATGCACATGAAATCTATGTTCGAGTGTTCAAATCGGTAATTTACAACTCTAGTTGATTATTATTGGACATGTCATGTGATGATGATATGACAACAGCACAATGATATTGATAATGCTGATGATGTTGATGACGTTTTGGCTGGCATGGTTGGCGTAGTGGTTTACCGCGCGACTCTCACCGCTGTGGTCCAGCTTCGAGTACCGGCTCAGACATGGATTATTTGTGAGTTGAGTTTGTTAGATGTGTTCTTCTCTCCTATGCAACGAGGGTTTTTCTCCGGGTTATCCGGTTTTCCTCCCTCCGCAAAAATGAACATGTGAGCAGAGTTGTGTGCTAAAATATTCAACGTAGAGGTAGTGAGTGTGAGTCTGTGTCTCCCCAATTAGCCACTGGCTAAATACATTGAGACGTTAAAAAAAGTGGTTTGATTTGATGTGAAATCTGATGTTTATCATTAGGAATCAAATATCCATTCTACGGTAGTCAGTTCCATCCAGAAAAGAACCAATTCGAATGGACCCTGCAGGAGGACATTGATCATACCCACGAGGCAGTAGAGGCTATGCAGTACTTTGCAAACTTTTTTGTCAATCAAGGTAACGCTTTAACTTGCAAATTGGATACACTCATTTCAAAAAACCTTGTCGCAGCTAGCATCAAGCCAAGACCGAAATGAATTCTGTTTTTTTACTGGCAATGTATTGAAAACAGACTTGTTATCAGCAGAATTGATCAGTTGTAATACAACACGCACGTGAAAATACTTATATTTTGTTATTAGTTCTTTAGAAAACAAGTCTGATTTCAATACATATTACCAACATTCAAATCATTTGGATTTATGCTTGTTGCTTAAGCTGCGACCTTTTTCTGAAATAAGGGTATATTAAAACATTGACCACAAAATAGTTGTATCATGAATTATCTGAAACATCCAGAAAATAACATTCGTTATTCATACAGCAAGAATGAGCGATCACAAGTTCAGCAGCTATGAAGAGGAAAGAAAATACCTAATCTTCAACTTCAAACCACAAAACTGTAAGGAAACAAAAACACACTTCGATGAATGCTACTTCTTTTAGAACACACTGCCTAGCCTCGTGTTCGCATTGGAAAGCAATGGAGTATTCACATGTAAGAGAGGCTAGTAATCTAGAACAGCTATTCAAATTGTTCGCTGTATTTTGTTCATTGTAAAAAACTAAATATACAGCGATCTGTTCCCTATATGTAGCTAGTATCTTATTTTGGATAGAATGCACTACAAATAAAATATGTTATCATTATTAAAGTCTGTCTGAAGATCGCGAAAGCGTGAAACTCTGAGTAACAGCAAAATGATGTCTTGTCGTTAATCTACCTACAATCTATTATCATTATTATATATTTTAGTTTAACAAGAAAATTTAACACGACCCAAAATGCATTTCAGTATTGGAATGCACTGTTCAATATTCAACGCTTTTTGAAATAACTGTACAAAATAGTTGCTGCGAGATCACACGGCTAAATCTGAGTAGCATGTGAACTTGACAGTGATAAATGCAGTATCTGCAGCAGTTCCCAGGCTCTCTCGGTCATGTTTTCAGTGAAGATGGCGGCTGCTCGTTTTGCCTCGGTCAACTATATTGTTGTTTATTAGTCTACAAAATGTATAATAAAACAATTATTGGGTTCGGTTTTCGCATGATATCGTAAATTATCAAGACCTCAAGTCTGTGTTATCTGCCTCAGCCTCTGGCTTCGGCAATTAACACAGACCTCGGTCTTGATAATTTACGATATCATGCTCAACCTCACCCAATAATTGCTTAATGTACGCGGGGAAGAAAGAAAAACAATTACCCAAGAACGATATAAAGAAAAGGAAGAACGAAACGAAGAGGGGAAGGAATCAGTTTTGGTGGGATGAAAAGGGGAAAAAACGAGAAAAATGAGGGAAACGAGAAAGAAAAATAGGAAGGGAAGATGGAAAGGGAGGAAACAAGAATGCAAGCAATAAAAAAGGGAAGCAAGAAAGAAGCAATAAACGATAGTAAGAGAGGAGGGTAACAGTAAAAATGAAATAATAAAAATACACCTACTTGCAAGAACGTTGTCATACGAAAAAAGAACATTTGTATTTAGTGTGTTAGGAATAAATTTTAATTTATTCCTAACACACTAAATACAAATGTTCTTTTTTCGTATGACAACGTTCTTGCAAGTAGGTGTAAATAAAATTATAAAAAAGAAAGAAAGAATAAAGATAAAATAAAAAGCACAAAAACGGTTAATAGAATGTGATTTTAAATATAATGACACACTTGTAAAAACAAAATCATTGAAAACCAAAACGGTCTAGAAGCAAGCACATTTAATTTATTTCAAGGAATATCAACACTTACTTCTTGACATATTTATGTTAACCGCAATATTATAACGCTATTTGATTTAAATCTATTTAAATCAACCCCAGTTGGTACCTGGCTTTGAACATACTGATTGATACAAATTTGGCCCTGCCATTTTTGATACACAAATACTGATTCAAAGCTTTATAACCAAATTGAGGTATTTACTTTAACCAGAAACCAATAATGGGATTGAAACGTTCAACTCTATACCCATGCTCCGCAATATTTCAGATATGCAAATTAGGGGTTTTAATACCATATTTGGTATTCGAAGCTCAAATCAACATGGCTGCTTTAAAGTTACATTTGTTGGCATTTAGAGGATAAACTAAATATTGGATCAGGAGGCACAATTTTGAATATTCTGTAGCATAGATCAAAAGAAAGGTATGGTGGATACACGTTTCAATCCACTTATGGGTTTCTGCTTTAACCATATCAAAAGATATTGATTCTTATACAAAGTACAAATATGTACTATGTGATTGTAATTGATTTGCTTTAATACACAGTGTAGATTATTTGCAATAAAAGGCCATGTAGCCCATTCAATGTTAAGCTACAAGTGCCAGAATGCTTTATTTCCTTTTTATTCCATTTTGAGGTTACCACAACAACTATCATTGAATAATTCATAAAGGGAAAGTAGCGTTGAAGCATTCTGGTAATTGTAGTACATGTAAGACATAGTGCAGGCCAGTAAATGAAGCAGCACATCTGAAGAATGAGCTCTACAAATTAATAAATTATTAATGTTGCATTACAATAGAATTTCGATTGAAAATAACAGAAATATTTTGCACTTTGACTGATATTCCAGTTGTATTTCCAATTTTAGAGCTTTTTTCCAGCAATGCTGCTCGATAGAGTAATTATTAATAATTATGAATCATTTCTGGGATCACTTAAAATGTTTGGAAAGTCAGCTAAATACTGAATATTACAAAATTCATGGATAATTCCAATTAAATGGAAAGTCATCTTTCAATTATGAAAGTAATATTATTAATCAGTTAGTATAGCCATTTACAACTCTGCCTCCATTGAGATCCTCAATAAATAATTGAACATTGTGCTCATGAAATAGTAAAAAACATTTGAAAAATTGAATGGTATTCAATATTGAATTTACACCTTTTTCTATATAAAAATGTTGTCCATGGCAAAGGTCATTCTAAGAGGGAAATCAGACCAAGAATAATCCAAGGTTTAGTGAAAATGAATAATAACATGAGTGGATGATCTTACCCTTTAGCCCGTTTCACACTAAGCCACATAAGCATTTGGGCTTTGTTCATTAACTGCCCTTTTTTCTCACACTCAGTCTGTGTATGTTGATTATGTGTATGTTGTTTGTTGCTAGTGTGAACCAGGCTTTACTCACAACAAATTTAAAAATCTGAGTCCAGATGGTATTCAAACCAAAATCCTTTTGATTTCCAGTTAGATGCTCTACTACTGAAATACTGGCAAGCTAGACTTATGTGTGGCCTTAAATAGCTGGGTTGTTTATTTAAATGTATGTTCAATTATACATTGAAATACATAGATTATTTTTGTGTTTTCCACTAATTTTGTGATTTGGAATACCCTTTACCTTGGACATTATTTTATATCAGGTGACTGTATATATGACTATTCATATTAAAACTACAAGAATTATTACAGATTGACTTCTGTTTAAAAATCTAACTATCTAACAATTGTCAAACTATGTTAACTTTACAGAAAGCAATGTCGTCATAAAACATACTCCATTTACTACGCAGTAAATATTCATGGTGTTAGCATGCACAATATATTGCTTTGAGTTATAAAAGCAGTGTACATTGCTTTGTTTTGAGCATTGGTCTATTGTGAATGTTGTTGTTTGTTGACCAGTACAAAACTGCAGAGTCCTAAATTGTATGTATCAAAAAAGCTATAAACTATATATACACATAATATTATAACCCACGACAACAGTCTCGTATAGAAGGATACTAAAACTAATTTCTACTAACTAATAATATATTTATTCATATAATTATATATACAATTGTTATCAATTTGTTTTCACTTTATAAAGCATGGTGTTGTTAAAGATTTAAATTGAAACATTTTTTGTTTGTAGCAAACAAAACAATAGCTGGCATTTTAAAGCTTGCCTAATTATAAGCTTGCCCTAGGCTGTCTTTCTTATTACTAAAACATTACTAATAGTTGGGACAAGCTGAAGAATGTTATAATAATTATACAAAGATGCATTGTATAATATTGTTTATCAAGAATGTTAAAACACATTATCAGCAGAATTCAGATGTTGTATATTTTCATGCATTTTTTCAAAACAGCATGCATACAAAACAGTATCAAGAATATTGAAATATCTATCTATAATAATCATTGTATAAGGTTTTCTACTCTATTTTTTCGTAAACCTTGCCCTAAATCAAAGCCCTTGTTGGCTATTAATCAGTAAAAAGTAATCAGCACTTGATCAAAACATCTGAAATGTAGCAGTTCATCCTGTGGTTCATTGTCTGATACAATGTATTGTTTTTAATTATCAACTAAATGACAAAGTTCTGTCATTCATTATTGAAGAAAGTAGACATGTCTTCTTGATTGATCATTATTTTACATTATTGAAAAAATATTGCTTGATCCGTGCCTGCTTGGATTAGTTTAGACGTAGTGTTTGAGATAACCAATGGCTAATGTTTAGGGCAAGGTTTGGCTGATTGCTACCTACTGACTTTAGATGATGCCATACTAGCAGCAGAGCTAGCACTTGTAGTTAGACTCAACTGGGAGAACCCACTATGACAAGACTCTATACTAGAAATAGAACCCCTGAAATAGAAATCACTGTATCAGAAATGTGTGATTGGGATGATAATTGTAATAATTACATCATTACCATATTTATCATCATCATCATCATCATCATTGCCATGAATTATCATCATCATAATAATTACAAACATCATCAACAACAGCAAGAACCAATAAACTAATCATCATCAATAAGCATAACCAATATCAACATAGTAATTTCATCACTTTCATTATTATCATTCAGAGTCATCATCAATAAAAGACAGTATCATTGTTACTATAATTATCAAATATTATCAATCATCATTAGGGGGCTTTCATTTATTAGTGTATGGGGGGGGGGGGGCAATATTGTGGAGGGTGGTCACATTATTTTCAGAAACTATATAGAGGGGGGGGGGGGGGGTTGCTAGGGGATATGGATTTTGTATAATAATAATTTATTTCTAGTGCATCGTAATAATTCTTGTTAATGTTCATACATATACAAGTAATGGGTATTAATTAATATAAAATCAAAAGATTAAATTTTAAAAGTAATGTCAAATGTTATTTGAGTTCAAAAATTTGTTTCAGTTGTTGTTCAAGTGTGATCTGCGCTCCTTTGTTTCCTTTGCGTACCTTTTAGGTTTGTTTTAGAATTTTTGGCACAAAAGTCAACGTCGTAACGTCACTCCGTACATGTAAGGGTCATTTTGTTATTTGGCTTTGTTACTAAAAATGAGTTTAGTTGCCAAGAACATCGCACAGTCGTAGTTTTTAGGGACTATAATCAACACATCTTTAACATATATTTTAATTTATGCGTACCTTTATTAAAGGGGAGGTCATTTTCAAAACCAATCATCACTAATACTTGGACAAGTTGATAATGATACCAGCATTAATAATTGAAATAGCAGCTGCATAAATGACAATTATTTACTTTTGGCCCTTAAAGCAAATTCTGCTGCGTTTTTTGCATATTTATTTAATTCAGCTTTTCTTCTTTTCACTTCAACGATATAGAGAACTTTCGAGGTTTTAAGTCGTGAATACTTGTACATTTTAAAGGCCAAGTAATATTTTCTGATGCTTATATATTGCTAAGGAAAACAAAAAAACAACAAAGAAACAAACATAACATCCAGCTCGAGATTACGAACCTCCATTCCAGTGTGTAGTTTTATTTGAATCTCACGCCTCCCTTAAAAAATCCTCGGCTAGCTGAATTCATGACCCCTCATGAATAATGATTATTTGAAATTTTTGAGCTAAAAAAACAACGATATATGACTTTTCTTTTCTTTTACAATTCAGGCAAACCGAAGCAGAACAAATGTAGAGCTAAACATTTGTAAACAACTCAGAGGTAAATACAACACTGTTGTTTATCAATTATGATTATTAGACTGCATAATGGCTCCCATACAAAATAGTTCTGAGGATGTGCCTTTTTCAGATCAAAACCCAGTAGCAAAAAAAAAAAAACGGTTGTATTTAAACCTTAAGGGTGCATATGGTAGATAATTATATAATCTTCAATTTGCACTATGTACATTTTTTGTATTTTTGTATTATCGCGTTAAATTGAAGTTTTATTATAGAAAGGTGAAGCAGATTCCTTTGTCACTCGACTTCACTTCAGTGATCAGCGATTTGAATCTCGCGCTCAACAATAATTAGGTCCCGTATGTGTCCATTGATTCTGTGCCATGACGTTATGCATTAAACCAGTCTTTATTCTTCTTTCTCACATTCTCTCCTCTACTTTATTATACTAATACAATCATTGTTATGTTTTTTATGTGGTGTTGTTTTTATGTATTTTTGTTTTATGAGAACTTTTTTGGTAAAATTTGAAAATCAAATTGTCGTAGAAAAACAGGCGACGAAGTTTGAATGCATATCAGCATGTTGTGCACAGCATGTTACGATCTCGAAAGGTCTTTGTGTTTGACCTTTATGCGCACACATGTTTATTTTTTGAATATCAGTAATTGTTATCTATTTTGTTAGGTTATTTCATTCATTTAATTTAATTTTATCTTGTTTTCTTTATCTTATTAATTATTAACGTTACATTATTGTGTGTGTGTGTTACGAGTTAGGTAAAAAACAAATTATATTCTGAACACGTAAATCGTTTACTATAATTTCACTATAAGTTAACTTTCTTTTCTTGGAAGAAGTACTAGTGTTGCCAATAAACCACTTAACGTTTTAATAAACCAATTGTTTTGTTAATAAACTAATTATGTTATTAATGGTAAGCCAACTATGTTACGAGGCCTTCCCGGTCAACCAGGGACAAGAGGACCTCGCGGTAAAAGAGGTATGTTATCATTTAATTGGTAGCATGTAATAATTGTTTTTTTGTCACCAATGGCACTGTTCTAAGCTCGAAACGTCAGTAGAGACAAGTCAACAATTTTTACGGTGTTTCAAATTTCGTTATATTACCTATCGTTTATATCAAACACCGACGCAGCCTATACTAGTTTACTCGATAGTTTCCATTTTGTTCTAAGTATACCTCACGTAGTGCAAGGCCAGCCAAGATACGCCAGGATAATCGCAAACCACTAAGAGATGGTCAATAGATATTTGATGATGGCTAGCTGTGCAATAATTCGGTGTAGGAAATGTTTTTAGCCGTCCAGGCTGTGTGCACGATATTTTTTTCAGGATTTTTTGTTGTGGACGATATGTTTTTTCAAGGATAAAGCTGTACTCGATTACTCTGCAAACAGAGTCATCTTTCTCCCTCGCCCAAAAGCGAGAGAAAAATGGCTCTGCCGACTCCCGATAATAACATCCAAACTTCTGGATGTAAAACAATATGGGTTTTCCATCAAGTTAACAGGATTAAAACCAGTTTTCCCCTCCTACGTGACCAGCATTTGTGAATTTCCGTTGACATTTGACATACTTCATATTACGTCACCCTCACGCATGCTCAACAGGGTAATTATCTGAGGAGTCGGCAGGGCCATTTTTCTCTCGCTTTTCGGCGCTTCGGCGATTTTCTCGCTTTTCGGCGCTGTTCGCAGTGTAGTACTGGATATGTTTTTGGGGAATCTCTAACCCCCTGTGAATTATCCGTTAATTATCAGATGATCAGACGTTTTTCATAAGTCACAAAGGGATTACTTGATATTTTAACTCCACCAGTTATTGTCATTTTACTTGATCTTCAGTTTGTTTGATTAATCTTATTTTTATTTTAGGAAAACAAGGCAAAAGAGGTATTGTTAGTTACAACGTTTGCATCCTTTAGTTAAACATTTGTTAGTAATTACTAATTAATAAGTTGTTTCACTTTTAACGCATTAATTTTGTTTTCCAGGTCTTCAAGGTCAAAAAGGGAAGATAGGCAAGGAGGGCAGTATGGGTAAACACGGCCCGCCAGGTCCTCGTGGTGAAAAAGGCTTTAGTGGTAATGTAACGGTGATAGGTCTAAAAGGAGACATTGGACCAAAAGGGGACAATGGGGACAATGGGGACAAAGGTCATCATGGTGCTAGAGGTCCTCAAGGAAATAAAGGATCTAAGGGAGAAGCAGGAGGTAATCATGCACGATGAAATTGATGCAAATATACTTTTTGCGAGAAACAATGTCTCTAGATTTACCATTAGAGCGCTGTGACGACCACTGTGCCAAATTTCAATAAATATTCCACGATATTCACGTCCGACTGAAGAGTTGTCACTAGGGAATCACTCAGCTAGAATCCGACACGTTTTTCCGACTGATCTTAAGCACACTGTAGAAAACTGTTGGGAAAGATAAGGTATCGTTTTTTTCTAGTCCAAACACTATTTTAAGGATTTCATAATGTAAAAATATATATCAATGTTTTTTTCTAAACAAATTTGTGGTTCATGCGCTTTTCCATTTAAAGTTTATAGTCATCCATATTGGATATCAAAATACAAAGGAATACAAATATAGGAATATCTTGATAAATATACGATACGTATTAAAGATATACCTATTGTTCTGTTGCAATCTCAACCTGTTAAAAAAGGTAAAAAATCTCGCGCGCAAATCAAAGTCCTTTTTTACTTCTCACCTACAATTCCATATATGGTAATGACATTGTTTTCAAGATTGCTTACGGTATTTCTGATACGAGCTCGTAATTTTAAAAGCTCTATTGTGTTCACCGTTTAACTGAAAAAAGAACGAAAGTCAACAACAAAATGATATTAAAACTAAAATTAAAATAAAATACTACAGGTGTGGATAGTTTATGGAACGATGTCGCTGTCAGTCTAATAATCCGTTATTATTTCCTTGTAATTAATCATTGAATCCGTTTTTTCAAGGTCAAAAGGGAGATCCAGGAGATCGTGGAGAGAAAGGAAGTATAGGACAACGTGGATGCCCTGGGGATAGCTTTGGTGAGTTTATAAATAACAACGTTGAAAATGTTATATGTGTCTGCTTAAAGTGCAAGTAACAAATCTCGTGTTTCCAGCTCTTGTCAGAAGTTAAAGTATATTTACAAGAACTCCTGCAATAAAATTCCGCATTTGAACAAATTCCTGATATTTTACAAATATTTAAACATCCTAAAAAGGGCTTTTGAGCTCCCTGCGATGGCACACCAGAGTGCAACAACGTGAAGTAAATGAACTTAAATGTTTCTTATAATCAAATGAAAATAAATATAACCTGAGCTCGCCATTGTATCTCAATTCAATAATATTAATGCTCACATCCAACTTTTGTTTAAAGCTGCACCTCTGTTCTACGCAAGTCCAAAACACTTGATATTCACCGAGAGAGAAACCGCAACATTGTTCTGTAACGCAACGGCAAATCCTTATTCGCATATCACATGGTACCCTGACAGTATCACACTTGTAACAAACGGTCGTTACGATTTGGAGCAAAATGTTACCGTTCCTTCAGGTATGTACCTTAGTATCCAACAATCACATTTTTAAAAGTTGAAAATTAAAATTTATTGAAGTTTATATAATAAACGAGTTTCCTTTAGTAGAGTACATAATGTGGGTTAACCGAACGTGGATCTGTCGATGTGGGATTGCTTTAAGGTCAATGTGGAATCATTGTAATGTCAATGTGAGGTCGATATCAGGCCAACTGATGTAGTTCGCTGTGGCATCGATGTTAGATTGATGTGTTGTCGATGTGGGTCGATGTCAGGAGAATGTCAGTTCGTTGTTACATCGATGTGCGTCGATGTGGGAATGGATGTCAGATCGATTTGAGGTAGAACTTGTTAATTGCAGTTTTCATGCATTTGTTCTCTTTTCTTATGATTTTATATTCTGTTAAATATTTGTAGTGTCGTTCTCGGAGAGACCACAATGCAATCTTAAGTCCCATTCTGTTACTCAAAGCTCATTGGTCATTAAGCAGTCACGTGGAAATGATTCTGGAAGTTACTTCTGCGAAGCTCGAAACGTGATGGGAGTTTCCAGATATGAAATAAGACTGCTTATCCATGGTAAGTTTATCATGAAAACAACTTTCCTATCAAGAAGCATTCCAGCATTAAATAATAATATTAATTTACGTATCAGAAGCGTATATCACCCTCGGGATTTTGGCTTTACTATAAGCAATATCAAAACGCTGCGAATTTTAACCCTTACAACCCTGGTCAAATTATTATAACCCCTAAAATTACCTTTGGTTGTAACTTTCTCATTTCTTGTATCTTTCTATTACCAAACTACCTTAAACAGTATTTGCTTTTCCTTTACTAGTTTATCTTGATTTGTTACACTCTAGGCGGTACTATATCAGAGAGTTCAACCCCTAAAATGCATCAAAAGCTTTTCTCTCGACCAGGCAGTCAATCAATCTCTACAACAATTATTAAGAGCGTTCCTCTGAGAATATCGACTATAGGTGTGCAAAATGCCCAGAAACCGAATTTCTCATACTTTGCTCAAAGATAGCCCTCGATGTCCGTATCACAGAAATAATAGTGAAAGTTTACACAGATTTTTATTTTAGGCTTGAATGCTTGATAAGGCGATTTCCCGGCATCACACGTACGCCGCGAGAAATGCATTTTCGAAGTGTAAACAAAATTGAATTTCGTAACTGTATTGCTCTTTTAAAAGATCGATAAACACTTGTTATTTCAGCAGTAAAATAATTGTTTTTTATTTAGAATTGAAAATTTAATGGAATTTTGAATTTGACCTAAATTTAGTCGATTTTCAATGCCTGA
>JAUPMH010170766.1:0-10306 GCA_032270665.1 Metridium farcimen
CATGTCATGTCATGTCATGTCATGTCATGTGATATGATAGGATCTTCTATTTCTTATTTCTATTTGCCCTTGGTTTTATTGCCCAATTGTTCTTGAGACTCTTGTTGTTCAAGTAAAGTTTTGAATGGGAATTTTCCCTAAATATTGTTCGACTAAATGATATTCATTTCCGCTTGCGGAGTTTTAACAAAATATGTTTTGAAAAAATTAAAATCTTTTAGATTCTTTGTATGAATTATTTGTATTTCGATATCACGTACCAATGTTTTAGAACAAAAGTTTAAAGACATTTAAAAAAAATCAAATTAATCTTCTTTTTTGAATAATATAATTTGAATAAAATAATTTTAACCTGTAGCAACGCGTCAGCCGATTTGGTCTATAAGGTATGACGATGACAACTTATAATTTCCCTATGCAAATCACTGTCGAAAATACCGTCACGGTTATGTATGGGAAAACTTTATGTTCAAACGGTCATATATATCTCCGTTGCTTTTAACCAATATCTTTAACAATTTTGTGTGTTAATCTTTATGTTCTATCAGAATTGGAAATTGGAAATTGTCAAAAGAAATATTATTGTAATTATCGTGACGTCACACTTCGGTACACTGTAGGAAATATTCCCACTCAAAATCATTGTTCAGTACCCTGCGAGCAGAGGTGCCTTCTCTTACCTAGAACGACGAGAAAAGTAACCTCTGCCTAGCCTCCTCCGCAGGCTACTCCTTTTTCTCTTTTCACCCAGAATGACATTAAATAAGTTTAACAACAACACAGGATTGAAATATGTTCAAATTTATTTCAATAAAAAATATCGATTTTTTTCCTCACATATCTCTACTGTAAAAATGAATTGCTTGGGCTGCCTGTGCCGGTACCCGATAATTACCAGATTACATCCAAGTTTCTGGATGTAAAACATTATGGGCTATCTAATTATAAACTGGTTTTAAACTGGTTTTTCAACCATGCGATGACAGAAAACATCACTTTCCCAAGCGTTGATGTTTACTTTTGATTTCAATAGTGATAACAAATGAGACGCATGTGGTCCCCCAAGGGATTGTCTACTTGTTGGGGTCAGAGATGGTTCTAAGAACTATGCATAACTTGCCACCCTTGTCTGTATATAAGCCTTTAGGTATTCAACGGAATCTCATGTCATCGTTAAAATGTCGAAGAAATTTTCATATAGGGACAATAAATGATCATCCAAAACATGTATTATTGCAGAAAAATAGGAGACATTTGTGTTTTGAAGGAATTTTATTCAAGACAAAACTATCTAATTAATATTCAATCTTGACACACAAACGTGGAGTAAACCGATCATCCGTGAGTCTCTGAGAGTGTACTCCCTGTGGGTAAGAGAGAAAGAAATCTCTGCTCGCAGGGTATTGTTCAGCGAAGATGGCGCTGATTTATCTTGCTTTGCTCTCTTCTTTGCTGTGTATTTTATATACGTCCGCAGATGAAACTACTCCGCTCATTTGGGTGAAGAACAACCAAGGGAATGGCGAGTCAAAGTTTTTTCTCAATCCAGACGCCTTGTCTATGATCAAAGAGCTTCCTTCGCCAGTCAAGGTCATCGCAGCAATTGGAGACGCGAGAGTTGGTAAATCTACAGCACTCAACTTTATTCATTACGCTCTCAATAACCTTGGTACTTCTAAAATTGTCGAAGAAATATTTAAAACGGGAAACACTATGAATCCGGTAACTCGTGGCGTTTGGATCGCGAAACCAAATGGAAATTCAGGAATGGAGAACGTGATATTACTGGACGTGGAAGGTACGGATCTCGGAGATGATGCAGTGACTGACAAACTCAGTATTTTTACAGCTCTGTCCTCATCAACTTTGATGTTGTTCATGAAAGAATCTCCAAGTACACACATACTTGACTTCCTCTATAAGATCGTCCGCTTAAGTGAGGTAGCTTTTGGGAAAAGAAAGAGTGATCATTTTCCACGCTTGATAGCGGTTCTTCGTGGAGCACTCGAACCACCCGAAGAATATAAAAACATCGAAGAATATATAATTGATGCGTTGATTTCTCCAGTTTGGAATGACGAATCTGATGAAAAAAGAAGTGCAATAGGGTCTCGTTTTCCTAAAGAACACATCAGAGTTTTCAACTTGCCATATGATCAAGATTTACGTACACGCAAATATCTTAAGAGCAGTAACAGATCTGCATGTTCTAAATATCTGGAAGGCATCGAAACACAAACAGAACATATACTTCAATCGCCCGAGAAGAAGTCCTTTGGAGGTGTCGTTTTAGATGGGAAGGCACTCGCAGAATTGGTCGAGAGTGTAGTGAAAGTCATGAATAATAAAACGCTTTGGGATGGCCTCAATCCGAATTTTTACGTTCTTTTTGAGGGAGACTTGTGCACAAAAAGCTATCAGAAACATATTGAGCCACTTCTGCGTACTAAACACACTTCACAAGATATAGAAAACAAGAAAGAGAAAACACTGATACTTTTTAAAGAAAAGTGTACTTTGTCAACGCACATTGACAAGGCTGAAGAGGATATTGAAGACGCTATAAGACGTAGGAAAGAAATCGAAACAAATGAAAGTTATATGTACATGTGTACACATGCCTTTGCTGGGGCAATAGGGTTTCTATGCAGACAAATCATCAGCGACGTACAACTGAAGGAGAACATAACTGTGCTGAATAACTCCATATACGAAACTATTGGTCTTCGTGGAGTACAATGGGTTTGGAATCAAGAAGCAGAGAGGCTGGGGCTGAGCGGTATAGAAGCAGGCGTGGTTGCACAGGAAGTAGAGCTGCTCTATCCATGGGCTGTGACCGAAGGGTATGATGGGTACAAACGGGTCAACTACCTTGCTTTAAGATTGTTGATTTGGGCGAAGAAATTTCAACATATAGCTGAAGACTTGATAACTATTTGAAATTGTTGGCTGTAGTGTCAGTTTGAAGAATTTCACCGATGTTAACAATAATACCCGGTAGATGCAAGAATAAAGGAATAGAAAATGAAAATAGGATGGGACAAATATTATAGAGAATAAATGAACAAACGGATCGATAAAAACTAATTTAAGTTTAAAGGGAAACACTATATGATGGTGCCAATGGGGATGACTACCTCCTATATAGAACTGAGCAATGGCACAAAAATCGATTGCATTACTAGCAGATACCTAGAAATTTCGTTTGGAATGATTTAGTGTAGTTGCATGGATAAATAATGAAATAACTACCATTAGACTGGCTATGTGCTATATATTTTTTCACTTTTCATTTGTAGACATGAGTTCACTTTTGCAGAGCTTGGTATTTAACTTGTGTGGTTATACAATAACAAATAAAAGTTCACTATTTCACTCATGGGTTCCCTAGCTGATGTTGTTGATCTGTAGCCATCAAGGGACTTCCCCCGAACAAGGGACTTCCCCTGAACAAGGGACTTCCCCGTTCAAGGATCAGTGACATCCATTTTTTAACCTGATTTGCATGTTGATTCACAATTCAATGCACAATTCAGCAATTTTATTTCTTTCACGAGAAAAAATACATTAAAAAATAACTCTAGTTTCATTTCTTCGGTAATTTTTTTAGCTTTCTTGTACAATGCTTCAAAAAAATCTTTATACTCATAAATCTTTTACGACACGTACTTGACTACGTACTATCACTTGCAAGCAAGTCAAGCAAGCAATTTTTGCAAACATTTCCATACTCTACTTTCTATGAAAATGGTTTCTTTTGTGATAATATTATATTACCTTATTTTTTATTCCCTTCTGGTTGAATTGTCAATTTATTTTTGAGACTCTTGTTGTTTGAGTAAAGTTTGAAGTGGGAATTTTCCCTAAATATTTGCAGAAACTCGTAGACAAGAGAAAATAAGTTGTTCGAGTAAAGTTTGAAGTGGGAATTTTCCCTAAATATTTGCTGAAACTCGTAGACAAGAGAAAAGAAGATCATATACGAAATGCATTCTGCGTTTGGCCTCGTGTGACCTTTAATTTAATGACCGCTATCGCTAACCGGGTTATCTGATAAACAATTCATTTGTCTCAACTTTTAAATCCTTCAAGGTCTGAGGAAAGGCAGACGGGTAAAAAATAGAGTTGTTTTATTTAATTCTTATTCAATACCTTTGGTAATAATAAACGATCTCAGTAAGTTCCATACCTCCACAACTTTTTGTTCGCGAGAAAATAAACGTCTTTTTACGTCGCTAAGGTATAATTTTTTATGAGCCAGCGATATAAAATCAGCGGTTTCGGTAAAACCCGAGCGAAAATCGACCTCAAACAGAGGGAAATCGATTCAAAATACGAACAGAGGTTGAAACAAAATGGCAGAAAGTATTTAGGCTTCGATATGCACAAAATACATCACACAATTTACTTTAATCGCTGGTCTGGCTTAAATTACAACGTATTTTGCTTAATAACTATTTCCTTGAAATATATTTTTTATTGAAACTTGGACAACATGTGAAATACATTCAAAAGTAAAAAGGAGCATACCGCGAATTTCTTCTTCGTTCGTCATTTAGAAGCATTTGAATGGCCATCACACCAAAAAAATTATAAAAAAATTCTGATTTTAAAGGAACCAGGTATGGTTCGATAGACATAAACATTTTACTCTGGTGTTTAAGAAATGTCAAAAAAAAATTCATATAGGTATTGCTGAAGCAGTTATTAGGAAATATTGTTTTCTTCTTCGGTTGCCAAGGATACCAATCACGCCTCCAAAAGTGGGTGTGAAATGTTGTAATCGTTTTCTACGAAATCTCCATTCAATATACTTTTTACTTAAACCAGGCAAGAAACTCCATTTATTATGTGATATTTAAGAAATCCTTCCAAAATGACCCCATTTTGCCCTTTCCTCAGACCTTAATCTAATTCTCAAATGTAGATCCAACGAGTGAACCAAGCTACTCAGAAGAAAGACTTACAGCAAGACGAAGCATACTAAATGATTCTGGTGGACTACTAGAAACAATCCTAGATCACGTAATGGAACCAGCACCCACAGCTAAATCAGTCCGTACTTCTCTCTTCTCCTCTCCTGACAACCATGAAGACTCTCACCACGAAGACAGCTTTACGGAGCATTATCAACCTTCATCTCAACAAGAACTTTTACCACCTTACCATTTTACTACTCCAAGAGTTTTTGATGAAGATAATGATGAGAGAAAACAGGGTGAATTAAATCTGTTGACTCCGTTTTCCTTCGTTACAACGTTCAGTGTTCCTAATAGCTTAGCAAAAAGAAAAATAGAACATGAATTTTCATCCCTAACTGCAAAAGCTGAGGTCAAAGAAGGCGAGAGTAGTGATTCAACTCCAAAGGTTGAGAGACTGATTCAGTATACTCCAATGGCTGACAAAATGTCCCTGAAAGAAACTAATGAAGTCATTTATTCAACTGCTAAACTAACTCATGCAGAAGGGATTCCTAACCAAACACCCATAGCTGAAAGACTGGTTCAGTTCACTCCAATGTCCCAAAAACAGTCCGATTCAGTAGGCAATGATGTGACTGATTTACGAAGCCCGTTTATGTTAAGCAAAATGTTTGAAGAGCAACTTTCACTGAGTAACAAAAAGCTAACTGTGGGTTCTCCAGTATCTAACGGCAACATGGGTTATGATCACAGCCTGTCTGGTGCACACAGGTCACAGATAAGTCTCTTTGAGCCAACAGTGGTGAATGAGAGTAATACAGAGACCTTGATTGAGGAGGGTGAACGGTATGATGATAAGAGATCACCGTTTGGTGCGCTGAACATCAGCGATGGTGAAGATGAATCGCGTGAGACTGGTACAAACAGGTATAGTGATTTTGTTGTATTTCTATTTAGATTCGATGGTCGATTGATTGGTCGATTAATTGGTTGATTGATTGGTTGATTGGTTGATTGATTGATCTATTCATAGATTGATTGATTAATTTATTGATGGGTTGATTGACTTATTAATTGATTGGTAGGTTGGTTGATTGATCCGGCATTGATTGGTTGATTGTTTCATAGATTAATTGATTGATTTTTCCATTAATTGATTAATTGGTTCATTGGTTGATTGATCCTTTGATTGATTGGTTGACTGACTGACTGGCGGATGTATATTGATTGATCCATTGATTGACTGATTAATTGGTTGATTGATTGTTTGATTGATTGATAGGAGCAATGCAGATGAATATAAGGCGATGCATGAATCAGATCTCATGAGTCGATTGAATAGAATCAAGGCTGCTCAACGCTATGACTTCAAATACTTATCACCCAGTCAAGATACTGGTAGAGTGGAGGCTGGGGATGAACACAATGATGTTGCTATAGAAACGATACAGGCAAAACGACTTGATCAGATAAAGGAAGCTCAACAAGGACAACAGGTCAGAGATTTGTCTATTCATACGTTTATTACTTTATTCGTTCGTTTAAACCTCACCGTCCATTTATTTATCCAGTTCATTCATTCATTCGTTCATTATTTTATTTATCTATCTATTCATTTTTCTCATCCCTCCGTTCATTCATTCATTCATTTATTCATATGATGGTAGCATGGGTGGCCGTAGCTATAGCGGTGAAGAGCAATGGCATTTCACCGCTGTGGTCCAGGTTCGAGTCCACGCTCGGGCATGGATTATATGTGAGTTGAGTCTGTTTGATGTGTTCTTCTCTCCTATGACACGAGGGTTTTTCTCAGGGTTATCTGGCTTTCCTCTCTGCAAAAATGAGCGAATGAGCCGAGTTGTGTGCAAAATAGTTAACATAGAGGTAGTAAGTGTGAGTCACCCCGATTAGTAAGGCACATGATACGTGAAGCGTGTCCAGCTAAAAGATTGAGACGTTAAAATTGTTTTTTTTTATCCATTCATTCATTTACCCTTGTTCCTGGTTAGATAGTATAGAAACATTAAAATAACGTAAAAAATAACCTAACTGTTCATCTACATTTTAGGTAACACCAGGAGCCAACACACAAGGCAATTTAGAACCCTACAGGGGTACAGAAGGTGCATTTTTGACCCCACTCACCGCAAGTAGTGCGGGGTCGCCCGAAAATGGCGGCACCGACCACGTGTCAAGATTCCCGTACGAGGACAACATCAAATCTATGATAAGCAATGCATCTACACCAACCTCAATGCTGAGCGAGAGATTTCTGCGTGAATCTCCTCGTAGAAAAGATAGAGAGGAAATAGTTTTTAGTCTGGATTCTCCGGTGTTACCTTCCACATTCAGTAACGGTTTGTCATCACCAGCGGAACGACATGTTTCAGAGAAGGGTCCTAATCAAGTAGGGTCAAGATCGGGGTTGGAAATGGGTGCCAGCTCGTCCGAGCACCTGTTCAGTAGTGCCCATTCTCCAATACCGAGCTTGTTAAAGAATGATGATAAGATGGTGTGGTTGGCTTCGAACGTTGCTACAGACAGAAGATTTAGTTATGATAATTTTTTAAGTAAGTATCCGTCTTTTTCATTTTATATCTGTAATGTCATCACAATAAACGTCATCTATTATATCAATGGTAATTGATATGGTTTAGTTGTAATAATGAATGTGTGACCTTATAAGATTTTATAAAATAACTATTAGAAATCACGCATTCTGATTGGTTGAGGCGCGTGCTTTATAACTGCACACAGCACGTGCGCGCGCGTTTTCTATTGCCATTGATAGTTGGATTTATTTTTAGATGAAAGTATAGATACGTCATTTCTGGTCCAGGGGACACCTCGCCACGAACCCTCACAAGGTAAAGAATCAGTAAATGAAAATTGCTTGATTGACACTGACTGTTTTATTTATTTATAAGTGTTTCTTAATTTTTCTTCTAACGTCAAGGCTCCCATGGTGCACTTCGAACGTCATTAAAAGATCACGACACCAAATCACGCGACAGTGATGCCATGGCAACTGTGACGTCAAGCCGGCTTAGCGCGTCACCAACGATTGGTCATCTGATTGATTTCTAACTAATAAGAATAACGACTTGTACTGTATATGTGTATTTTTATAAATTTATCGCGAACAGCGTCTCTTTGGTATTATAGAGTTTCTTTGACATAAAAACAATAGAATAATAGCTGAGAACAAAAACCTTAGACCGAATCTTTATAAAGTAATATAATGTAATGAATTATATGTGGTGTCTGCTTGTCGCACTTGACTGAAAATTGACGTAAAAAAAAGTCAAATTATCTATCCCAAACTACCAGTAAAATGTCACAAAAAGATAGACGTCCGACAAAGTACAACTCCATGCACATCTTGGCTGGAGTTAATTGCCTAGTAAAAACACTTGCCAATTGAAAAGGTGGCGAGTTTGAAATTAGTTAGTCTAGGCTATTGTAGTCTTGTAGCGCCAATGTAAACAGTATAAAACTGAACTCGGAGCCAATTACAAATGTTGTAGTCTTGTAGCGCTGATGTAAACAGAATAAAACTGAACTCGGAGCCAATTACAAATGTAAGTATGTTATGACTGTGCGGCGTTTTACAAGTATACTTTTAAAACACAAAGTGATTTCTCTTTCATTTCTTTCTGATAAGCATAAACTAGAAAAAAATTATAATAGTGTTTTGTGTAATGTCTATTGTTTGAATGTATATTTCTATAACTAACCGATGTTGTGGTAATGCTTTACTACAATTTATTAAATCTAGATGCAAATTGCTAAGAATATGTAACATAATTATTCATGTTTTTTAATAAACGGCTCATTGGCATGGACTTTAATTTCTGCGTGGATTCATATTCCTTTTAAGCTGTTTTTAGGACACATTTACTAAGTGGTGATTAAGCTTTAGTAGCGGCGAATCAATTAAAGTTTTCCGCCTGCCATAACATTCCTTACATTTATTCATATTTTATAAAGTGAAATTATAGTCATGAGACAAACCCATTTTAACTACAATTTTTTTTCCCCCCAGGCTTTTCTTATTGCAATTGCAGCTATCATAACACAATTTATTACTTGTGGAAGTAAAATTATAGAATAGCCCAACTTTGGACGATCAAAATTATAGAAATTTAGCGTTTTCCATAATGAGCGTATGTAATTTCGGCGCAAAACATTTTCCCGCCAAAATGTACAACCTTGTGCGCGCGCGTTCGACCGCCATGCATTTCAAAAACTGATAAAACTTGGGACGATCAAAATTATAGAAATTTAGCATCTTCCATGATGAGTGTAAGTCGGCGCCAAACATTTTCCCGCCAAAATGTACAACTTGTGCGAGCGCGTCCGACCGCCAGTATTTCAATAACTGAGAAAACTTTCAAGTCATACAAATCACTAGGCTTTCATGACATTCGAATAATTAAAAAATAATAATTCCCAAGCGCAGTAGAAAATTTAATCGTTTTTGGTATTTTGAGTTTAATTTTTTTTCGCTTGAAGTCGAATTGAATTGTCTCCCGCTGTTGTCAAAGTTATAACCTTTAAAAGAAACACTTTGAATGTAAATGCTTTATTTATTACATCCCTCAAATATATTACTTACTTACAATTCTGGGTAAATTGTTATTTTCTATATTGATTCCTAAATTTATTTATCTTTGATTTTTTAATCTTAGCTGTTTCTAAACTTGTATTCTGCATGGTTTTATACTAGTAGTTTTAACAATACATTTTGTGTTTTTTCATGCCGTTTAGTATTTACGAAATCCTACCCTTTGTTATAATGATTGATATATAGTATTTATATTTTTCTGGAATTTTCTTGAGTTTAAAGTTTCGAGAATAGCTGACTTTCATTTAAATTATAATTTCAAAGTCTAACGAAACTATATTTTCTAAATCATTTCTCTACCTTCAGTATAAGTTATGTCGAAGTGTTCAGCAATTCGTATTTCTTGGTGTGTCTTTTACAAGGTTTTGTCAAGCGTTTCTTTTACACCATAGTCCAGGAGGACAATCTTGAAGTGATTCTGAATTCTGAAATCCCATTGCGATAGCATCTGATTCTTGAAGGCCTTTCTTGCACCATAGACCATCAGGACATTTATTTTCTTGACTGTCTGACTTTTCCAGAACTTTGGGAATTGTATCCAGACCAGGAATTCTGGAATTACGTTTGCACCACAGTCCAGGAGGACAATCTTGAAGTGATTCTGAATTTTGGAATCCCATTGCGGTAGCATCTGATTCTTGAAGGCCTCTCTTGCACCATAGACCTGGAGGACATTTATCTTCTTGACTGTCTGACTTTTCCAGAACTTTGGGAATTGTATCCAGACCAGGAATTCTGGAATTACGTTTGCACCACA
>JAUPMH010170766.1:10406-23535 GCA_032270665.1 Metridium farcimen
GTCCAGGAGGACAATCTTGAAGTGCCTCTGAATTCTGAAATCCCATTGCGGTAGCATCTGATTCTTGAAGGCCTCTCTTGCACCATAGACCGGGAGGACATTCATCATTTTGGTTTTCTGACATTTTTAAGTCATTTGAAATTGCGTCTAACTCTTTAAGACCTGGAAATCTAGCATTTCTCTTGCACCACAGTCCAGGAGGACACAGCTCTTCTTCACTATCTGAAGCTTGTTGATCATTAGAATTTGCACCAAGACCAGGAGTTCTCGAATTTCTCTTGCACCAGAGTCCTGGAGGACAATCCGAGTTTGTATCGGCAGTTTTATAGCCCATTGCAACGGCTTTAGACTTTTCTAGAGCCCTTCTACATTTAAAACCTTTTGGACAACTTGATGACCTCTTGCACCAGAGTCCTGGAGGGCACTCAGGAATATTATCAGACATTTCGAAGCCAAGAGCAGCAGCATCTGCCTTTTCTAGACCTCTTTTACATTCCAGACCTTTAGGGCAGGATCGTAAGCCGGCTCGTCGTTTACACCAAAGCCCTGGCGGACAATCTTGAAGACTTTCGGAGTTTTGAAAGCCGCGAGCAATGGCAACTGATCTCTTTAAATCTCTGTTACATTCCAGACCTTTAGGGCAGGCTTTTGGAATACTTCTTCGCTTACACCAAAGCCCGGGTGGACAATCTTGGAGACTCTCAGAGTTCTGAAAACCCATTTTACGGGCGTTTTCAGCGAATATTCCTCGTTTACACCAAAGCCCCGGTGGACAATCTTGAAGACTTTCAAAGTTTTGAAAACCCATTTTACGGGCGTTATCAGCGAGCATTCCTCGTTTACACCAAAGCCCTGGTGGACAATCTTGAAGACTTTCAAAGTTTTGAAAACCCATTTTACGGGCGTTATCAGCGAGCATTCCTCGTTTACACCAAAGCCCTGGTGGACAATCTTGAAGACTTTCAAAGTTTTGAAAACCCATTTTACGGGCGTTATCAGCGAGTATTTCTCGTTTACACCAAAGCCCGGGTGGACAATCTTGAAGACTTTCAGAGTTTTGAAAACCCATTTTACGGGCGTTATCAGCGAGTATTTCTCGTTTACACCAAAGCCCGGGTGGACAATCTTGAAGACTTTCAGAGTTTTGAAAACCCATTTTACGGGCGTTATCAGCGAGTATTTCTCGTTTACACCACAAACCAGGAACGCACGATGTTTTGGGATCAAAGTTATTTTTCTGTACTTTCATATTTCGCTTACACCATAGTCCAGGCGGGCACTCAGGTATACTACGGGTTTTTTCAAACCCTAACTTTTCTGCTTTCAGTTTACTCAAACTTTTCTTACACGTTAGACCATCTGGACAAGTTTTAGCGATATTGAACAACCTCTTTCCTTTTTTTAGTTTGACTAAAGTTCTTTTGGTTTCTTTGCGTTCCTTTCCACAATCCTTTCCTTGACATTCTAGGCGGTGTCGCTCTAAAGGAGAAGGACGATTCTCTTTGCGATGATCTTTCAACGAAGGTGAAGACGACGAGAGCTGACACAAACCAGAGATAATAACTAAGGAAATTAGTACCTTAGTTGAAGGTGACATTGGAAAGTTCTTGGTTTAATGAAGTTATTCTTGGAGGATGAGAAGTGATGGGGCTCCGTTCATTCCTTTAGCTTCGACGAGTTGTGTTAAGCACGGCCACTTTTAATCTCTTCTTGTGCGTGGGTTATCTGCCAAGTGAATCTGTCTCTAAGGGGTGCCTTGGAGTGATATAGCAATATCCGATTTCCGGCTAATCGTAATTGCTTTTGTTTCTGTTGGACAGGTGTTTGTAGCACTAGCTTTAATTGACTGTTATTGGGATCATTTTCAGATACTCCCATATCTTAATAACATTAGAAGCTGGCATTATATCCCTCCATTAGCCCACTAACTTGACTCGTAATGAACTCATGAGATCTTGAAGGAATTAAATGGGATTTTCCATTCACTTTGCATGGTGTTTTAGCTGACATTTCCCTAATGTTACTCATGATATTTATCGTTTGTCATTATTATGTTAGTGATGCTCTGAAGTTTGTGTTTGAAATTGAAACACTGAGTTCTCCCGAAATAATCACCTGTTCTCAATAAATATTTATTCAAGTTTTCATTCGTTTTAATCGGCTCTAGACCACTTAATTCAAAACTTAGTAATCCCTAAAGCGGTTGATTGACTCCCTCTCACTAAGCATTTTCATACAAGATGTAATGAGATCATTTTCCCAAGCCGGTGAAATTGTATCTACGAATAAAACGACAGGCTATAGGGAACCTGTTTACTTAAGAGATAATTTCTTCAGTCAATAATAAAAGTTCCTCTTGTGTCTAGTATTTGCCGTTGGCGGCGTGTTTTTTTAATATTATTCCATCTAGTTTGGTTTAATGTTAGTGATATTTATTACATACATATGTTAAAATAGACTCGAAGGTTTTGTGTTAACTTCTGTTAGTCATTTTGAACAAATCCTGTGGAAATCTTTTAATACATCATGATAGGTTTTGCTCGACGTTGAAGTCAACGACACGTTACGTCTGTAATGTCAATTTTTTTAAAAAAAACTTTTGACAGACGGATAGAAAATAACATTTTTGTTTGCTTTATTGATTCTCTTTTTTTCAAATCGTAGAATTTTGAAATCTTTGTATTTGCTATTCTCCAAATGTGTGCACACTTTCATATTCGTACTCTTCATAATATTCAGTCATAATCTATAATCTATTCGAGAATTTACGATTTTTGTTTTAAAAATTTTAAATACCGTTTTCGTTGCCATGATTTTTCGTTATACATATATAGCTATAGCGAAGTTTTTTAAGTTTTAAAGGCCCGTTTGCACTAGCAATTTTGTCGCGCGACAAGAGCTGCGTTCCAATGGCGATTTTATCAGTCGCAGATTTGTCAACGCTACTTTGAACATGCTCGAAATTTAGTGCAACTTGCTGCGTTTTTTCTGTCTCCTAAATTCGAGCGTATTCGAAATTGCGGCGACAAAGCTGCGATAAAATCGCCATTGAAATCGCCACTCTTGTCGCGCGACAAAATTGCTAGTGTAAACAGGCCTTGAAATCCAAAAATCTCTTTGAACAAGATAAAGAAGAATAATGATGTCCATTATAAGTCTTTATGATTCCAGTAGTACTTAAAATTTTACTGTGCTCACTCAAGGAGGAATAGGAAAGATCATTGTTTAAGTTGTTAAGACTGTTATCGTTGTGAATGTGAAATACTTTTACCTTTTCAAGTTAATCTTTTTAAGTCTTTTATGCGATAAAGCTCGTTTAATGCTTTAAAATATTTCATGGCTATTAGCTGTTGATAGCTTTTTCTTGTTTTTTTTTTCAATATTGTAGAACTATTAATTATAATCTAAATCTAGTTATTTTTCGGTGTTTTTATCAGGTAAAGAAGCCTAAAAGGGCGTGAAAAAAATATTTTCAAAATTGTAGAATAAACTAATCTAGCTTTTCCTTTGTTTCAATGCTTTTGTTACACAAAGGAGAAACAATAGGGAGTAAAAAAGGTCCACAATGTTATAGAAATGTAAACAGAATGTAAAGATGTAACCGAGATTTGGTTTTTATTTCGCAGATTTTATTACAAAAAGAAGCATAAAACGGAGCGAATTACGAGCGAAACTACAATTTTTTCTTTCATTATTTTTTTCACATTTTTTTGAATTGTAGAAATTCTTCTAAAACTGATCTTTAGTTAACGTTAGGAAGACTAAGAAGAGAATAAATATTTTTTCGAAATTGTAAGGATATTCTGTCACTTTAGTAGCAAATCATCTTTGTGAGCCATGGGTCGAAGTAATTAATAAAAGAATATCAGTGTCATCACCTTGAATGTGTTAGTAAAATATACACATATTCTTGTGAAGTTGCAAAAAAATCGTAGATTTTTTCGATATAAATTTTGTAATGATTTTGAATAAAATTTATTTTAAATAACGAATATATATATTTTAAATGGTGAATTTCTTCCATAATTACATACTATTTTTACATTATTTGTTCGATAAACTTTATTCAATTTATAGATATTTTTATAATTTTATAGTAAAACTTCTTATAAACTAAATAATATGACAATTTTTTCATGGGGTATGCTTATCTAGTTTGTTAAAAGTTCGGGTCAAAATGTATAAAACAAAACATTACGAAAATATTCTTCTCCAATAAACAATTTTTGTTTGTCAGTTTTTGTACTTTAATTTAAAACCTCTTTTAATTCCTATTTTGTAATTGTGAAGTTAACTAAAAATGTTAATAAGGCCTTTAGGATTATAATGACATTGCATTCTTTTTGTTTTGCTTTGAGAAATATCTGCCATGAAGTCTATCCCATTTAATTTGATAATGTGTTATGTTCACAATTAAGTTGTGAGTCTTCAAATTAAAGATGTATCGGAATATTGTACTAAGTTTTGGCATTGGAATGAGTTTAGTGTATTAATATTTCAAATTTTGTCCCATTTCAATATTGATTGTTGTTTTATAAACTGAGAAAGTTAAAAGTTACTCTGCCGAAAGTGTAAAATCGTTATTTTATATTAGCGACTGAAAAACCTTTATCCCATTGTTTTTCAACGAGTAACTGTGGATGGATGTATCGATTTACGCAGTTAGAGCAGATTTCGTATGACTGAAAAAAGTGGCCGGGGTGCCGTGTGCATGCCTCGCCGCTACCGTAATGTTTGTAAATAATGTTGCCGTGCCTTGTCCGCGTTCGCGCCATGAGATTTTCCGCATAGCCATACAAAATCTGCTCTATTTGAGTACCACTGATCAGTCGTTTTGAAGTAATTATGGATGCGTCGATTTACTTAGTTATTTTAGTAACCACTGCTCAGTCGTTTTTGCAGTAATTGTGAATGCATCGATTTACTCAGTTATTTTAGTAACCACTGCTCAGTCGTTTTTGCAGTAATTGTGGATGCGTCGATTTACTTAGTTATTTTATTAGTCATTTTTGTAGTGAATAACTGTGGGTGCGTCGATTTACTCAGTTACTTGAGTAACCACTGCTCAGTCGTAACTAGAGTGCATCGTTTTTACAGTGAGTAATGTAACTATGAATGCATTTATTTACTCGGTCTTCTGTTGCTGAAAGTACTGGAAGAAATCATAAATTTAATTTGATTCTCAATTCTAGTTATCGTGACGTTTTGAAAACCATGCCAAATAAACGAGGTTTTCGTCAAACAATTGTAATTAAGTGCCTATTGAAACCGAAAAGCGTCCTGCTGCTTCGAGTGGAATAAAGATGTAAAAACAAGAAATATTTATTTGTTACGATTGAGGTCGGTAGAAAATATGAAAATATTCGTAATTGTTTCGAAAACAAATCAGTAACTGAGTAAATGAGATTTCTTTTGTTACGAATGAAAATAAACTACAATATGATAAATAAAAAATGCGAATTGTTTTTTTTTTACGAAACAAATTTAAAAAAAGGAAAGAAAGATGTTGTTTTTCTTGTTACGAATAAAATAGAATAAGAAAGATGTTTTTTTTGTATATTGATGAGAACTTAAAAAAACAATGTGAATATGTATGGTTATCCTAGTTTCAAAAGTCATAAAACTACGAAAAATATAAATAGCTTTTGTCTGTTTCAACTGAAAATTATACTGAACAAAATAAATTTTATTTCAAATGCATGTAAAACACCGAAAAAATGAGAATAATTTGTATTTGTTACAAAGAAATATAAATTTATAACCAATGAAAATCATGATCAGTTGACTTTGTTTGAAAATAAAATTGAAATAAAATGAGAATAATTTATTCTCCTTGCTTAAGAAACAAACTGAAATATTTCTGCTCGCATTAAACCTGTCGATTTATATGGATCACTGTCGAAGAGCGCTCTAAAATGTCATCTTAAAAGATCAATTTAATGAATATATGCATGCACTGTCGCCATTACCTGTACTTAAATACTAGCAATGTAATAGTTTTATCCGGTAAGTGTTTAAAGACTTAGAATCCCAAATGTTGAGTTGATAAAATTCATCAGTGTAACTGCGGTATCTCAACGTAAAAAGGTAAAAGTTACAATAACTATAGCAGTTATGCAGTCTAAACTATAGTTAAACCGCTAGTTGTCGTACATTTTTACTCTAATTTGTTCTTAGAAACACCGACGCAGTCCACACTAGTTTAACCGCTAGTTATGGCAAGAAACGTTGATATTGCTGGTTAGTAGAATACATCGAGGGGAGAGAGTATTAAAATAGCAACTAGTTTAAACGCTAGTTGTCATACATTTTCACGCTTTTAAGGTGTTAGGGGGTGTCCAGTCCCTAAATGTCTTGAATAAAATAGGGATAAAACCAGTGCTAGGGTGTTTCCGGTACCACTAGGGACACACCCCTAGATACGCCCTTGTTCACATTAGTTTAACAGCTAGTTGTCGTACATTTTTACTCCAATTGTTTCCTTAGAAACACTGACGCAGTCCACACTAGTTTAACCGTTAGTTTCGTTTATTTTTAATCCAATTGTTTCCTTAGAAACACTGACGCAGAACACACTAGTTTAACCGCTAGTTGTCGTACATTTTTACTCCAATTGTTTCCTTAGAAACACTGACGCAGTCCACACTAGTTTAACCGCTAGTCATGATGATTGCTGGTTGATACTTATGATAATGATGACTGATTAGCAGATGATGATGATGATGATGTGATTACAGTAACGATGATTATTATTTTAATAATGATGAAATAATGACTGATTTATTATAATGATGACCATGATTATATGCCGATTATAGTATTAATGATGATTATTATGATGATCGTGCATAATCATCATAATGTTGATGATATCGATGATGGTGAACATTATGTTGATATAATGATTATGATGATGATAATGATGTCAATGTCGATGATGGTGATCATAATGTCGATGATGTTGATCATAATGCTTATTAGGATGATCGTAATGCTGATATAATGATTATGATGATCATAATGATGTCAATGCCGATGATGGTGATCGTAATGCTGATGATGTCGATGATGGTGATCGTAATGTTGATGATGTTGATCATAATGATGATTATGATGCAACGATTATGATTGAGATGAATTACAATGTTGATAATAATGGTGGTTATGATGATTATATAATGTTGATGCCAATGACATACGTAAAACACCATAAGCTACAATCTTTGATAAAAGTATATGGTATGATGTTAGCATTTTTCTCAAAGTGAATAGGCCTTCTCCGGGTCATAAGATCGCTCAAAATTGCCTAAAATCGCAGAAGATAGCCTTAGATTTTATGAGCTTTTTGCTAAAATCGCCGATTTTAGGACCCGGAAAACGATGGGATTTTCCCTCTTTTGATCCCCTAAAAGATACCAAGAAAGGATGAAATCTTGAAATCTTAATTTTAATCTAAACACCTTTAACAATGCTAGATTTTACCCCTAATATACTGAGACACAACGAGCATACTTTTAGCCCCAAGTTCCTCCCCCCCCTCCCCCCAGATCAAGTGGTTTGATGAAGGGCAAACCATGAAGGACTACATTTTGATTATCGAGGCCATTATTAGTACAACTATCATACTATTGTACATATTAGCTTTTCAGAGTAAACATACTTGATTAGATTTCATATCTCGATAGACATAGCCAAAGATTTGAATAATACGTAGACAGCTTCAGTAACAGTGTTTGTAAGGAATAAACTAAAATTGGCTGCGTCCGTATTTCTAAAAAAAACCAATTTGAGTAAAATAACCAGCGGTTAAACTAGCTAGTATGTGCTGCGTCAGTGTTTCTAAAAAACAATTGGAGTAAAATGTTCGATAGCTAGCGGTTAAACTAGTATGTGCTGCGTCAGTGATTCTAAAAAGCAATTGGAGTAAAATGTGCGTCAACTAGCGGTTAAACTAGTATGTGCTGCGTCAGTGTTTCTAAAAAGCAATTGTAGTAAAATGTACGATAACCAGCGTCAGGGTTTCTCAGTAAAAAGGTGCTTGGAGTTAAATGTGCGATATTATAGAACAAGCGGTTAATAAACCAGAATGGACTGCGTCGATTTGTTGAAATGACCTGAAATGCGCACATTACGTCAAGTTAAAAAGCAAAATTAATTGAGTGCTATTTTGTTCATATTCGTTCATCAAATCACCGCGCAAATTCGCCCGCGTATTATAAGGCTTTCATAAGAGGGTTGAGTACCAAGGTTTAAAGTGCCTATAAAACCTGGCCATTTTCTATTTCTAATTAAAACTATAGTCCTCAATAACAATATTCCAGAATAAAACAAATCCTGCAATAAAAATACAGCGTTTTAGAACGGCTCGAATTTGCTCAAAACATATGTGTTTGGGCTTCCTGTGCAATGATATGGCATTAAGTGGGATGAAAGAACTGCTATAAGAGGACGCCAACATGGAACTGAATGAATTATCCAAAACTCTTCTCTAACTGAAGATTTTTATTAGTCTTGTTTTGACGTAGGATTAGTTATCAAATTTCCTAAGTCTTTAACGTATTGGAAGTTGGTTTATTTTGTAGAAAGTGTTGAACGGATCTTTGATTGTATTAAGAGAATGATATCTATTTTGGTGCGTTGTACAGACCGTCTGCAAATAATGATGACGAACATAGACGACTTTCATAAATAAGAAGAATGATCTACCAATAACTTCAGAACATTTGAGAAAAAAACCATTAAATTTGCAAGAAGCTATAAGAATTTAAAAAATCAGAAAAACACCAAAACGAGGCATCAAAGGCCTCAGCAGAGAATTACATACAAATCTCTACATTTTTCATTGAGCATAACCTCATTGGTATTTTAGCCAGAGCATCAAAACCTTCCAAACATGCCTATTTCGGGTCGTTCTTTCATGTGGCAGTGCTAAAATATTAAAATATCTGTTTACTTGAAAACATAATTTTCCCCTTTTGGTCTAAAAGCACTAAAAGGATACTTCAAGAATAGAATTGGCTAAATATACATCAGAAAATATACATCTATGACACAATGCAATCTGGAAATAAACATTACAAAAATTAAATAAAATACCCACAGAAATAAATATATAAAATAAAATAAACTCGAAGCCCACAAGTAAGAAATATGGGCCACGCCTCGTTGGGACCACGAGTCCGTTAGCGTGTTCCCTCACCGTTTACAATTGTAGTTTTTTTTCTTATTTTGTATTCAATGTTTGTACACAGTTTGTAATTGCTCTCGGTGAAATCCTCTAAATAAATAAAATAAATAAATAAATAAGAAATGTTTTAAAAAATGGGAGGATTCACAAGACATTCTATGAAGCTGAAGCATCGAATCGATTTACGTAAAGGATGATGATTTTTTGCACTTTCCCGAAAGGAAATCTAACCGAGTCATGATAATTAAAAGACCTAGGAGGGAGAAGAGAACCTGCATTTAGACTATGTAACAATGACAGCGAATATCGTTGAATAATAACCAAGTACCATCGCCCCAACCGTTATTCTTCGTTTGACTTAGAGCTTCCTTTTTTTCAGTATTTTCATTTTGTTTCTTGTTTTGTTTACTTTTTGTTTTCATTTGTTTTAATTTCATTAAATTTTGTTTTATTATAATAGTGTTTGTGTGTGTGTGTATTTCGTTCCTCTAGTATACAAGAACGAAATTGTCTGTCTGTCTGTCACACCCAAGCCCAACCTACTAGTGCCCAGACCCCACAACCAGCCTGTCAACCAACACGTGCGGCAGCCATCTTGGATTTTTGCCGGTAACTTCAGCTCTACATTTACCACCGAAAAAGTCACTTTACACATAAAAAGATGTCTGTAATTGTATTAAGTAAGTATATAACTTATTAGTGAAGGTATCATATGTGTATTGGTTGTGTTTACTGGACTAAATTGGGGTATTTTTGTGTACAGATCAAAATACCAAACGAGAAACTGGTCGAAAAGTCCAGCTTGGCAACGTACAAGCAGCGAAGGTTTGTTGTATTTTACTGTATAAATCAACACGAATAAACTAAGATAGATAGTTAAATGGATAGTTATTATACAGTTTTAAATAGATTCAAGCTAACTTTTGAGTATTTTATACTGAATGTGCTCAAGGCTGGTTTGTAGTTCTGCATGCAAATTTTATCACATTTTTGTACATAAAGACGTTATACTTTGTACGATTTTATCTCAACAAATAGTAAGATTGAAACCTTTATACGTGTATTTACTTGATTGATGTGAAAATATTATAAAATGATCTTTTTATCTGGATTTTATAAAGATATTTCTCAATTTTTTTGACTATTTCACTTTTTTGTTGTGGGTGTGACAAAAAGTTATAAATTTGCTGTGAATCTTGTAATGCTTTATAATTCATTTTGCTCATTTTATTTGTATAGTTATAACAAATATATATTTACAGTGGAACATAGATGCCTTCAAACATTTATAGTTATACAACTATTTCGGAAAGGTTGTCAAATGCAATATCTCATTCCATGATGAAAGGCATTATGGCCATACATCTATACTAAATTATACTACAAGTACCATTAAAAAATATCTATAAATTAAAAAAAACACCTTTCCTATAAAGCAGTTAATCACATGCAAATGCCTGGTAAGCCGCACCGACTCATGGTGCTTTTATTTTATTAAGTCAAAGTGAGGCTTGCCAGGCAATACACCTTATTCCATTGACCCTTGTTGCCTCACTCTCATGAAATTATTCTTTTGTCTTTGAGCTTGAGTGAATTTAAAAGAAACAAATAATTTCATGAGAACAAGACATCAAGGGCCAGTCAGCCATTTGGGAATAAGGTGTATTGTATATGTTAATCTGCTTCGTGATAAATTTCTATGCAATTATCTTACATTCTTATGTTGTTTTAGACAATTGCAGATGTAATACGGACATGTCTAGGCCCAAGGGCTATGCTTAAGGTATGTATTCATGCGGCTGTTGTCATTGTAATGGTCTAGATAAGTATAGGCATTTTACAGTGCGACTACTGAAACTGGGGCCACCAAAACATAATTATCCAATCACAATCGAGAATATGAACAATAGAATTTCTACAGATGTTTGATTTTTTTGCTTAAAATGCTAATAATTTTCATTATATGTGAACAGAATAGTTCAAGATTGAATAAGAAACATCTTAGCCTGTGAGAACTCTCTACAATTTTTTGTTTGATCTAAAAAATATATATATATATTGAAATTTGTCTGGGTGGCCCCGGTTTCAGTAGTCGCATTGTAACTATTCCAAATATTACATGTCTTATTGTCACTGATTTCCACATTAATTATATCCATTTCGTAATCACTAGCAAATCCTGCAATCTGATTGGCTAAAAAGTGTGTGATTAAAGCATGAATAAACCATTTTTTTGTGAGTGAAAAAAAATACTTCATGCAACATGTGACATTTGGAATAACCAAAATGGGCATTTATCTGTTTATCCTATTTCTCCATCAATTTATATGTACTTTTAACTGGTTTTTATTTTGTATTTTATTATGTATTTCAGATGTTGATGGATCCAATGGGAGGAATTGTCATGACAAATGATGGCAATGCAATCCTAAGAGAGGTAAACTTGTAGATACACAATTGACTGCATTATTTTGTCATAGAAAACTCTAAATCTGTTCATGTTTATATGTTTTTGGCACTTATTTGAGTAAATACTGTAGTTGTCGTTGTCTATACCTCATGATATCTTTTTTAAATATTTTTTGTTTTTTGTTTGTTATTTATAATGATTGTTATTGTAGATTCAAGTTCAACATCCAGCAGCTAAATCGTTAATAGAAATTAGCAGAACACAAGATGAAGAAGTTGGAGATGGTACTACATCAGTTATTATACTGGGTATGTTCCTGATCAATACAACCTATCCATGGCCAGCCAAATTTGTAATGTCAAATTAGTGCTGAACTACCTGACTGACCGATTAATGTCCAGTCTTATTGTTTCATAAATAGATTTTTGTGAAAGATTCATGAAAGATTCATTTCTAAAATATTAATATATATACAAAATGAAGTGACAAGCACCTTGCATAATTCTCAGATTATGTTCTGTCTCTTTTCATCATTTATTCTCTCCTTTTTTTTCTTCTCTCATTTCTTCATGCATTTATCTTCTCTTCTCGTTGTTACGTTAATTAAGTTTGTTGACCACAGTCACTGACAACCTAATTGGCTCCTCTTTCCTTAGCTTCTACCATAGACCAAATCGGCTAATGTTTGTTTCCACCCAATTCGCTTTTATCACGGGCCGCCATATTGGTTGAAACAATAGGTTTTGAATCCCTTGGGTCCCCTGGACCTCGCTTTCATGCGTTTCAGAACGTTCCAAACAAAGGTTTTCACTCTCATGGGAATGAACATGGCCGTTGTGTGATAAAGGCCAATAGACCTCTTTACCTCCTTATGCAAATTGCCCATTTCAGATCATGTGTCATTCCCTTGGGAATTGTTCTTTTATGATGAACGTATAATATCATTTACATGTGAAAGAAACAATTCCCAAGGTTAGAATCACGTGATCTGAAATGGGACAACAAACAAGGAAGGTAAAGAGGTCTATTCAAATATTTTAGAAATAAGATTCTTTGTCTTATGTATTTCGATATCACATGGAGAAGTTTTGGAACAAAATTTCTTATTCCCAGTGGTTTTGAATTGGGTGGAAATGTACACAGCAACATGTCATCCGATTTGGTCTATAGAGGTAGGTGTGGGTGCCACTCCTCTCCTTACTTCATGCAAGTAACTCTGCATCAAATAAATGTATTTTATGAACAGTTGTTCTCATGTAAACCATGCTATTTTGTGTTTTCATAGCTGGTGAGTTTATGTCCTGTGCCGAACCATTCCTAGATCAACAGTTACACCCTACAAAAATAATAGCAGGTTATCGCCAGGCAATGGACGACATGATTGATATATTGAGAGATCAAATAAGGTATGGTGTGTAGAATGTTAAGTATTCTATTGGTATTATAAACATTATCAATAGAGTGGTGAAGTGATGACGTCATATAAAATTATTTTCACTATTTCATATTTTTGGCTCTCAATTTTGATAGGC
>JAUPMH010170767.1:0-11023 GCA_032270665.1 Metridium farcimen
GCTCATTATTCCGAGATAGCGAACCAATGAAATTGCTCCTTCTATGTAGGTTTCCAACTTGTATATAATAAATATATTTATCCACTCTAGCCTCGACTGGAATTTACACAGGCTTCTACTGACAGTTCCAGTTAACAATGGGGTTGCCATCTTCAGTAATGAGCATCGAGTAGCTATATATTGCTATATTGTGGCCTTGAAAGTGAGTCAGTCTGTTTTAATATGACATTACATTAGCATTCGAAGACCACAGTAAGGTGCTGCGTGCTCACTTTTCAAGATGGTACCCCTATTGTTGCAAGACCCAGACAAACATTATGAAACTGTAATTTTACCGTAAAATGGAGAAACTTGCATGTTATTTATTATGCAAACATTGCTTATTTTTATAAAAATGATCAGAAAAGGTACCAAAAGTACCAAAATTGGACAAGGAAATGGCTGGAAATTTGGCTCATTTGTCTGAGTTGCAGGGGCAGATCCAGAAATTTGACAAGGGGGGTGAACTTTCATATCCTTTTGGCAGACACAAGAGCGCAAAGATCGTAATGTGCCCGCTTTTCTTTGCTTAAACGGGACTTTACTGCAAATAGAGGGGGGGGTGAAAAGTCACTCAGTTCAACCCCCCCCCCCCGTCCCCCCCCTGAGTTTTAATGATACTATCATGCTCCCCTATTCAACAAGCATGCATTGTTCAACACTTACCATAATGTAGGATCGTAATATCTTTCAGCTTTAATACCAGGATAGATGGTGTACTGGTACTGGTTGCCAGGGTAACCTGGGTGGCCAGGATGAAACACCACTGACTGCTGCTGCCCCCTTAAATGTTTGTTGTCACTAGAGTGTTGGTTTCTATGGTAACCATGCCCTGGTACTAATTGTTCATTGTATTTGTTTGGAAATTGCAACAATTGTGCTATCGGAGCATTGCTGGAATCTGCTGGTGTCTTTGGTTCCTATGGAAACAATACAATTAATATTAATTGATGCCAAATCCAAGTAAATCCTGTGTAAATGTGCCTTTTGTCAAATAGAACATCAGTGCTAAATAACTAGATCTATACATATTTTACTTTTTGTCTATACATCATCTTGTATCTTTTATCAGAGAATTGTTACATATTTATGCATTATCTAGATCGCTATACACAATCTCAGCTTTTTTTATTTCATAGTGCATACAATAATAACAATCAATCTTTATTCAAGGAATGATATGCTTGAAGATAAACTACTCCCATATATGTTTAAATGATGAGTAGTATATACTGACAGATTTCTTTTGCTGAAGACATTAACAATATCAAGTTTTTTATTTGAATGCTGATGATTATGAGAAAGCCTTGATTAAACAACACAAACATGAACAACCACTTTAGCAAAATATCACATAACAAAACAATTTGTTGAACGAGACATTTGTGAGAAAAAAATTTCACAAAAAAAGTTCACAAAAACTAAGCTTATAATTACACACAAAAAATAAGCTTATAATTACACACACTGCTACTGAAGGACAACTTTAATATTCTTCAAGCTTGTTAATATTTGTGAGAACCTTAGGTTAACTGTTTTACATGGTTAAATAACGTATAACCTGGCTATAACGTACAAACAAAAAAATGTGGTGCATTTACTTGTAAAATATTAAACATAATATTAGCCTGTTATTTATGGAAATCATTAAACTAACATTTAAATAGCCTGTGATGCCGGCGGTCTGCGGAGTTGCGAGGAAGAGAGGAGGTCTTTTCCTTTTTTTTCTCCCTTTTTCTTCTCTCCCTAATCACACAGACCGCCGGCTATCATTTAAAGTGTCCAACAATTCAAACAAATGTTGTTAATAATATTGTGAAAGCTTTGAGCAAAAAATTGTTCTGTCTATTTAAAAAACCCTGACATTTTAAAAAGGTGAACAATTCCATCGGTTCAAAAAGGTCGGATCTTTTTATTTCATTTTTTACATGATTTTTTTCAAGTTTTAGTTCAATTTTTAGCCCATTCAGACACACATAGTGAACTTTGATCCTGGTAAAATATTTGTTTCATAGCAAGATATACAAACTTTGCATTTTAATAAGGCTTCATTGTTATTTAGAAGAAATGTTTTATAAATAACTGATATTATTTTTGCCTTGTGACCTTAATAAAATCAGATCCATTTGAATGGGCCATTTTATTTGATGTCACTTTAATATGAATAAGCTTCAGGTCATTGTATAAAACAACTTGTATTTAAAACAAAACTTAACATTACTAACGAACATGAGTCATTTTCTTTAACTAGAACAAGTTAAAATCATCTATATTACAAAATAAATATAAAATTTCAACTTCAATATACTCATAATTTATGACGACGCTGTCCAATAACACCTTAATGAAACACTGGGGGTCTTCCTCTTAATTACTTAATGGTAAAAAGCTTGAGCCCTTACTGTTAGCCACCTGTGTATATATGTCTTAAATAACAGCTGTAATTACTGCTGTTGCTTTATTGCTCACAAAATTACCTGTATTGTAATTTCTAGCGTGTATTAACCTTTTGGTAGGAACAACCAATAGCATGTACCTTGATTTTTTAATCTTTTTTTCAGGAAGTTAATTTTAAAGGTCTGATTAAAAATTAATGTTGTTCTTTTGGGTTCTTAATATTGGAGAACGTTGTTGCTTGAAGAACATTGTTGCCTTTTGGTTAACTATTCCTTTTGGAACATTGTTGCCTTTTCTGAAAATTGTTACCTTTTGTAAATTGTACTTTTTGGAACATTGTCTTTGAAACATTGGTGTCTTTGAAACGTTTCTGACTTTGAAACGTTGTTACTTTTAGGGAAATTGGTGCCTTTAAATAATTTTAGAATATTGTTGACTTTTAAAACATTGTTGTTACCTTTTAGAACATTGTTGCCTTTTAGAATATCTTTGCCTTTTGGAGCATTGTTGCTTTTTAGAACATCGTTGCTTTTTAGAACATCGTTGCTTTTTAGAACATTGTTGCCTTTTGGAACATTGTTGCCTTTTGGAACATTGTTGCCTTTTGGAACATTGTTGCCTTTTGGAACATTGTTGCCTTTTGGAACATTGTTGTTTTTAAGAACATTGTTGCCTTTTGGAACATTGTTGTCTTTTGGAAAAATAAACTACTGTTGCTTTTGGCAGTGAATGTTTGGTGGATATAGTTTTTTTTGTGGAAAATGAAAGACTGTTGGAGCCATGTGTTAAAGTTACAGATTAATATAAAAACGTTTAAGATCAAGTTTAGTAGATCTTGAAATTCTTGATTTAAAAACCTTGCAAAAATGCAATTACTTTTGGAAAATTGTTTCAATTTTGTATTATTATTCCAGATTATTGTAAACAGAAGTTTTAGTTGTGGGAAACAAAAATGAAAGAACCTGTCTTGAAGTTATAGGTATTGTCTAAAAAACGTAAAAAAAACTGTCTAAAATAAAGTTGAAAATACTTAAGTTTCTGAATTTTATAAAAAGCCTGAAAAAACGTTTCTTTTTTAGATAAAATGATTCTTCTATAAAACGTTCTAGTTGAAAGATATTGAGATGTAAGAAACTGGTGCTAAACCTACTTTAATAAAGTAGAGGAAGATAAAACTTGTGAAATAATTTAACAAAAAGTGAATCTTTGTAGAAATAACAATTAAGTGATGTTATCAAAAACGGCAACATTTTCACGTTAAAGATATGTTTTTTTCCATCGAAAATTTTATTTTTTTAAGGTTATCAAAAACACTTCTATTTATCAAAATGAAATTCCAAACAAAACGTTTATTTTACAAAACAATACAAGCTTACATAAAAATCAATCTGAAAAAGGGCTCTCGCAAAGAAACGGGCAAGATAAAGGACGACACAGTTTCTAGTTCAATTTCACAAAAAATAAAAGTGCCGACTCAAAATGTATTTTTTTACGAGCTCAATTTGTTAACATTGAATTCTCTTTTGGTAAAAAAATCAGTATATATCAAATAGCTAGTTAACATTAGTAAATGACGAATATTGCTTGCAAGGTTATATCTCATTTTGGCCTTGCTAGGAACTGTATTTAGTAAAAGACACGGGAGAACATACAACTCGCAAAATCACTGAAATAAGACAAAAGAACAAAACAAAAACATCATCTCAAAAATAAGCCTTGAAAACACATCGAGAAAATTGAAACTAAAACGCAAAGTTAACGTTTAATATGTCCTTTAACGTTGAAGTAAAGCTGCGTTTTTATTGACGTTAACGTGATAACGTAGTGAAGACGCGAAGCAGAAACGTAGTAACGTAACCAGCCAGGGAAAAAATGTACAGTACACAATGTGGCGGGTAAAAGACACAAAATTAGAATTGTCTCAAATGATCAAACCGCCAATATATTTAACCTGTATATTCATTTTTCTGAACGAATAAACTATGAATATTTGTCAGCTTTGAATGTAGAATATCACTTAACTGGAACAATGGTTTTTGAATAGTATAAAACTAAACATTAGCTTTGCAACACCTTCAAGTTTACAAAAACATTTCTCGATTGTTTGATCATAACTTCGAAAAGTGTTCCCCACTTGTGGGAGCTATTGAGTTCGAATGAAAAACTCTCGAACAAATACTAGAGTGAAACCTCTCTTGTGAACATAGCTCGAGAACGTTTGATCTGAAAAAAATTGGTAACCTGCTATAGTGACTTTAAAATAGTTTTATTTGGATGAATGGAGATATCTTTAAGAAGAATTAACAAATAACTTTTTCTGCCTGGACATTTTTAGTAGAAATGTAATCACTTAGGAAAGGAGATGATTTTCTCAGACTTTGGAAAGAAATTCCGGAAAACCTTTATTTGACGTTAGAGGAAATGGACGATGTAACATATTACTTGCAAGTTTCTTTCAAGGACATTCGAATGGTTTTCTTAGGGTTCGTTATTTTCTCAATTTTCTTGATGTTTTTCCTTGTAAAAACAGGCAAGAGAAATCTTTTGAAATGGTATTGATTTAGAGCCCTCCTTAACATAGTAGAAAAGCAATCCAATTTTCTATAAGCGGTGCAACTGAGAAAACAGTACATTACAACGAACTAAAACAACTTGTGAACAATTAAAAAAAACATACTTTTGTCTGAAAAAACTTCTGGGGTTATTTTCAGATTCAAACGATAATTCAGCCTTTTAAGAATGAATGAGTGGCTAAAATGAGCACGACCCTAACCTAATAACCGTAAACCCAAGCACATAATTTAGAAGTCTGAAGAGGGGATTTTTCACGTAGATTTGAAGTATTTGAGTACGGTGAAAACAAACTCGTTCAAATGACAAGAAAACCCATTTCGGCGTAGAAATCTGATCCTATGTAGCAATTATATGTGCTAAAGGCCCCACTCTGCTACACCATTGATCACATTGGTCCTGTATTTAAATTGATCCCAAGCATTAAAACTTAACTATTGTATTTAGCTGATACTTTAGGTGTCCTATATGGTCTTTCAAACGAGCCAATGTTGAGCGCTTCTAGGGATTTTATTCGGTAGGTATGTTTAAATAAAACCGAGATGGTCTGTCGGCTAGCGGCAAGGCCGTTCGAATGCACTGTCGGCATCCTTTGACTTGGAGTACCGCGAACACAGAAATTTTGAACTTGAGCTACGAGAGTAACTTTAAAATCCCACAGAGCTTTCGCAGTTGCACATTTAAGAAGGGACGACTTGCAGCGAACTTTGGCCAAGTTTGGTCCGTTTCTGTACAACATTAGGCTCTCCACGGGTAAATTGCACTAGTTTATTTACTATTTTGTGAAACAATACAACGCTATTGCCCTTACTTTTGAGCCTTGCCGCTCAGCGACTTGGAGTCACACTGCTTAACGATGGCCTTCGAAATGGTGGATTATTTCAGTGGAAATAGCACAAGATTGACTCGGTAGCCGTATAGAAAGACTACAAACTCTGTGAAATTGTCTAACTGTATCCTACCTCTTGATGTTCAGCCTCTTTCTTGATGAGATCAGTTTTAATGTCATTGACTAGGTCCAGTGTAGCACCATTTTCGCTCTCCTCCCCGTCTTCGTGTTTATATTCTTTCACTTCATCATCGGCACCGAAATCGTCTGTGGAGTTACGAGTTGGCTGAGGCATTCTCGCCTCGCACGCTTACTATAGTACTTGTGAAACGACCTTAGTAAAGTTTTAACTCTTGCCTTCGTTGGCTATGTTCGTTGTGTGTACGAGCAATGTAGACAAGGCGGCAGTTCAAAGGCTCTCTTCAAAGGCACACCGCCTCCTGATTGACAGAATTTAATCACACAATCACAGTGAACCGCCAATCAGAGAGCTCTAAGGGCAATTATGCGCGTGCGTTGTTTCCTTCATTTCGATGAACGTCCAGCCCTTCTGAACGGGTTTTATCGGCCTCTAAATGTACCCTAAATTCCATTTTCCTAGCGAAAACTTTCTACATCCTGACCATATATTTGGCAGCATTTAATATAGAATATAGTAAGCGTGATTTCGACGAGGTGACTTTGGATTAGCATGAGTAAAGCAGTTGTTTTGTGACACCAATTGTCATGATGTATAAATAACTTTGCTACTATAAATTTTGCCGACTGTGTTTAAATAGTTAGTTGAAAATTGCTCTTTTGGGCTGGCGAATTGGCGAAGTAGATTTGTTGGTGTCTGTTAAAGGTCTTTGTAAGAATTTCGCGTTGTTTTTATGCGGCGATAAGTATAAATGTGGGATATATCGGAGTACGTGACATCGTCTCGATATATTGTCAGGGTCAATTGAATGACGACATGGACAGCGCATCAGAAGGAAATACCACGATTTGACTAGACCACGCTTTCCGCAGATTCATCACTAAAAGACGTGTTTTTCACAGATATCAGATACTTTTGTTTACTGCACTTCAGAAATACGGTAGTCACATACACTAAAAGTTACGCGCGTGGCGGTTCGCATGAGGGGAAAACGAGCTAGTGACTTCATTGCAATTCAACAACAAAGTGTAATATAAAAAAGTAATTATCGCGATCGAGAATTTAAGAGTATTATGGTTAAAGTTAAACAATGAGTTACCTTTGCCATCGAAGCATCATTCGCTGATGTGCTCAAGCAGTTTAAGCTAACTGAACTGTACTTAGAAACATTGTGAAAAACACAAGCGAAAGAGAGAGAAATGAACATGAGTAATAAAAGATCAAAGTCAAAGCCGACAAACAGCATCAAATGATAAAAAATAAAAGTATTGTTTCCTCGATTGACATAAAAAAAACTGAAAACATATAGACAATGATTTTTACAGTTTCTTTTATCTAAATCCCCATTGTCAACTCAGTTTCTCATATAGTTTATTAACAAAAGATTGAATATCATATTTTTTAATATAAAAAAGGCAAAACGCTACGAAAGCGTTCAGCCAATTTCTTTTGACAAAGGCAACGATCTTCATTTGATTACTATTAAAAATTGACACAAGCCGCAAGAAAAAAATCAACCCATGCAATGTTTTTGCAATGGATTTAATGCCCGAAGAACTGTACATGGATCGACCTCCTGTGTGGACACTTTCTTCAACATAGATTCTTCGCAATTGTAAGATACTTCTTTAAAAATTTATATTTCCTTCTACTTTTTTTAACAACTCTGTAAATTGTATACAATGTTAGTTAAATGTATCTTACCCTGCCAGCAGAGGAAGTTTATCTCGTTCCTTCGGGGAAGGAGTTGAGTTTTTGTTCTACATCCCAGGTTTCAGTTTTCACAAAAGTCTTAAACAATTAAGAAAATTTAAAAATTTATATCTCTCTCTTTTTCGGTTTAAACAGTTCCTTAAATTATATATAGTGTGTTGAATTAGTCTTGAATAGTATGTAGTTTTCTTTGACAGAAATCACTGGGTTTTTTTTAGAAAAGTCTCAGAAAGAGAAATAAATTTTCAAAGGGTTATGTAATTGTTTATTTCGGTTTAAACAGTTCTAGAATTTATGTACAATTCTGAACTAATCTTGAATAGGTTTTGTTTCTGAAACAATAGTTACAATTCTGAACTAATCTTGCTAGGTTTTTTTTTACATCGCAGAATTTTCACAAAAACTGGTCTTAAACAATTACACACTCCTTTAAACATTTATATATTTTTTTCTATTTCGGTTTGTAACAGTTCTGTAAATTATGTACAATGATGAATTGATCTAAACTATCTGATTGTTTTATTGCGCAGATTTCAGTTCACAATTTCGAAACAATATGTTACAAACTACAAATTTTCAGTTTCTTTTTCGATTTCATTTCACTTGAATAATGATTTAGCTAAACTGCTGATAGTGTAGCTTTTGTAAGAGCACATTTTTGACTAAATCTAAACCAACGTAAACCTTGTTTAAAACTTATATATTTCTTTCGTTTTTGATTTCCAACAAGACTGAAAATATCTAATGGTGAAACTAATACAACATTTGTAATTAGTTAACTTACAGGGTCAGTGCAAAGCAGATTTTTTTCGTCTAAGTCTAAACAGTGCAATCCCTATTTAAAAATTAATATCATTTTCTGTTTCGGTTTCAAACAGAGTTATAAATATCTTATGTTGTACTAATAAATGTTAAATTATCTACCCGGGGTCGTCGTTTTGTTAATCATCACCGAGTAGTTTTGCTATATACTGTCAGTTCAAAAGATGGCTTATAGCTAGAACACACCCCTTCCCACGGCTGTTTTAGTCTAGCTGTGTGGGGTGCTGAATATCGGGACAAAAATAGTGTAAGGCCATTATAAATGTTCACATGAAAAGCTATGAAACGGATAAACAATAGGATTATAATAAACATTGGATAATTCCGGCATTATGGATATTCTTTAAATATAGGACTAAAAGACGAATAAATGAAATCGATGTGGTCAAAGTAAGCTATGAAAAAATAGTATAAGGCCATTATAAATGTTCACATGAAAAGCTATGAAACGGATAAACATTAGGATTATGATATACATGGATAATTCCAGCATTATTGATGCCGGATATTCTTTAATATAGGACTAAAAGACGAATAAATGAAATCGATGCAGTCAAAGTAAGCTATGAAAAAATAGTATAAGGCCATTATAAATGTTCACATGAAAAGCTATAAAATGCATAAACAGTAGGATTATAATATACATGAATAATTCCGGCATTATGGATATTCTTTAAATATAGGACTAAAAGACGAATAAATGAAATCGATGCGGTCAAAGTAAGCTGAATATATTAAGAGAAAAGTTGAAACAAAAGCAAATTATATTAGTGGGGGTGAAGTTGGGGTAAAATGAGCTGAAACACTGGTCTTTAACACAAAGGATGAAATAAAGACTTCGCTCATGGAAACAATAGCCTGGGTTTTTTAAGGATAAATGAATTCAATCCGGCAATGCAAGGTATAAAATCAGACAAACGGAACAGGAACAAATAAATAAAAAAATACTGACTACTTTAGAGTTATACTATTAAAAGAATCGAAAAAGAAAAGATTGAATCAAATTATGGATAAATGAATCACAATTTTCATGACGAAGACTGTAAGGCAAAAATGAGTAGGAACAAAAATGTAAAAACAACTACTTTAAAATGAAAACGTTAATGTAATACGGTCAAAAAACATCGAAAGAAAAGATGGAATGGTGATTTTATGTTAGTAACATGAAATGAACACTTCTCTTAGCCTACTCTTTTACTCCGACGAAGGGCTAAAGCTCGAAACGTCAGTAAAGTTAAGTTAACATTTTTTACGGTGTTTCAAATTTCATTATATTACCTATCGTTTATATCAAACACCGACGCAGCCTATACTAGTTTCACTCGCTAGTTCAGTCCATTTGAAATGAAAAGTCATTGAGACAAACTGAATTTGAATAAAGTCGAAAGGTTTGAATAGTTGAAAAACTATGAGTCACTGAGGAGATAAAACCTGTAACCTACTTTCATGGATAACACTCATCCTACAATTGTAGATTCGGAGATTAATCAATAGTATATATACTATCCTGGAATCAGAGCAGAAATATATTGTGTTACTGAAAAATTTACTTTGTCAGTGTTTGTGGAACTGATTCATCCTACAATTGTAGGTTCGGAGATTAATATTATATACTATCCTTGAATCAGAGCAGAAATAGAGTGTGTTGTTCAAATCATGAAGAATTCAGTGGCCCATCTCCCACTAGAATTCCTCACTAAAATCTGTTCGTCTAATCGGTGAATTCAACAAAATCAAACTACTTTTTCGTCTCAAATTGTATCCCGTTTTCACATGCATCAGGTGAATTGCCCTCATACTGAAGTAGATTTATCAGTTGAGACAATTTGTCCGTCTTTTTTTATTTTATTTACAAGATTCGCCACACTACGTTAGGCAGGGATTAAACCCACAGAGAAGATCTCCATGCAGTAACGGGTCCGGCCCCTTTTATTGTCAGAAAACGGCTATTGTAACTATACTAAGAATATATGTAAAAAATTGGATTCGTTTCGAAAACTATAGTTAGTTGTCACTGCCACATGCAAACACAGTAGACTGAAATGAATAAGTGAAAGAGTTAAAAATGTTGGGGGTCTAAATTAGACAAAACTGAGGTTAAGCTAAGACAAAGGTTTAAAGAAAGACAATGAAACGGTGGTTAGTTCATTGCATATAGTACCTTCAAAGAAGAAGGGACATCATAGCAACATGAATCAGAATGGATGGATGGATGGATAAATAATTGATTGAAGAAGAAACTGATTCATGTAAGAAGGAATAGTTGAAAGGATGAATGAATAAATGGAGGAATAAATACGGTGATGAAAGCATGAAGTACTGAATCGATGGGTGAAAGGACTGAAATAGATGAATGAATGAATGAATGAATAGATGAATGAATAGATGGATGAATGAATGAATGGATGGATGGATAAATGAATGAATGAATGAATGAAATAATTGATTGAAGAAGAAACTGATTCATGTAAGAAGGAATAGTTGAAAGGATGAATGAATAAATGGAGGAATAA
>JAUPMH010170878.1:0-12829 GCA_032270665.1 Metridium farcimen
GATACGCGGATTCGTGTGGACGCAAATATTTCTATGCGGTTTCAGCCGGATCGGATTCGTGTAGACGAGGCCTAAGATAGCCAGTGAACTGTCACGCATCAAAGCTATAGGTGTGTCTATAACGCGGACACGGACGGCGGACGAGAAAAAGTTAAAATTAGAATAATAATGAAAATTAAAATACTAATAAAAAATTAATAATAAAAATAATAAAAAAGGATATTATATAAAAATATCCTAAATTGAACCATTCTAAAAACGAAACGATCTAGGTTGGGCCTTCATTGGCTTCTGTTTTTTATCTACTAACCGCTGAATAACGGATGACCTGAATGTAATAAGTCAATCGCAGGGGTTGGACTAAGCTCTAATGGGCATGGCCCTTACAGAAAAAAAATCGTGTACGTAGATGTACATACAAGTTTACGTTAAACAATTAAAATGATGTGAGAGTGTTTTAATAACTTATATTTAATTGGACTATTTTTAATAGAATGCTCATATTAACAGTGCGTTTTGATTGGTTAACTGGATTGAATGATCTGTTTGCGAGAGTGCTTTTAGGTGAAAATGGTCATTAATATTAAAATATTTTTATCAACTCCGGTTGAACTTTATATCTAATTAATAATATTTTGCTTTGCTCAACAACGAAGCTATGTTTATTCTACTGTTAGCTCTTTTTTCAAGTATCTTTATAGTACAAGCAACAGAGGTGAAAACGAGAGGAAACACAAACCATGTGACCCATGGAAACTTTGTCCAACATAAAGACTACAAACTTGTGGGAAATTCAGAGCTGAGAAAGGTTTTTTTGGAAGCAGTTTTCGATTGTTTAATACAGTGTAGTGTTGACACAGAATGCAGGTCTACCAATGTGAACACAACAAGCAATGTTCAAGGTCTATTGGAGTGTGTGTTGTTGGATTTTGACAAGCACGAAAACGATGGGAAGTTGATCCAAGTGAAAGGAGTCGACCATTACGCCATGCCGGTAAGGGCGAACGATTACCACGACTAAAAACACCATTTTGTTTACATTTATTTACTATAGAAATGTCATGTTATATATCCTCGGGGAAAGGTAGCCAACCTCGGAAATCCAGGGGTAAGGCTCCAATCGAGGGAAGGTAGCCGCCAGGGAAGATGTTGATTCAGTGTAATAGTAAGATAAATGCTCAGTTGAAATTACAAAATTACACAAAAAGCAAGCATAATATTGTGTGGTGTGCTCAACAAGATCGAGCAACTAGACTACTTAGGCTGTCATGTCAATTTTTTTATTCTGCCATCATCGACACTATTTCTAATTAACCTTCATGAATGTAACAATCAATTCCAATCACAGGTGACCAAATTAGCTAATTACAACTATTGTATATTTTAGATTTTGATTATGCTATTACGGCAAATCGTTGCACGAAGGCCATTTCTGCGATTGTGAAGTTCGCATCGCATTTTTTTTGTTTCGTGCTTTAATTTTTTAATACCCGGAAAATAAGTTTCAAAAAAGACTGATAACATATGCATGTAAATAAGACATTTAATTTTTACATGTTGATATGAACAAATTTGTTCTGCAGCAAAATGTCACGTTAATTGCTTTGTTGTATATATACAGAGTAAAAAAAACATATAACTGAACAGACAATGAATATAGCATGAATACTACTAGGAAGAACTTTACTTTGTGTCGACTTCAATTTCTTTGCCCGCTTTATTATTTAATTGAAGGCAATTAAAGGATGGCATTAACTGGCGGCCAATTAATTAAATAAGATTTTTGAGAGAAAATTCGAGCACAGCCTTAAAGCTAGAGAAAAAAAAAATTCGAGCACAGCAAATATTCTGAAAAAAAAGATCGTGCAAGATATAAAAAAAATTCGTGCACATACTTAGAGTGGGAAAAAAATATCGTGCAAAAAAAAATTGCCCAACCCCCCTCAAAAATCTAATGGTCCGTCCCTAAGGTTATAATTTCTATGTTCGTACAATGTGTATACAGCTGTTCAGTTAAAAAAAACGCGTTTGTTATGATTGAGTATTTGAATACTGCATACTGAATAATGCATTCCAAGACCGAAGTGCATGCATTTTGGGTCATGTTAAGTAAAATAAATAAATGAAAATTAAATAAATATAAATTATTTATTATATTCTAATACATTCCATCCGAAACAATATATTGGATAGATATAGGGAGAAAATAGCTGTGTACACCTAATTCCAAAAAAGGTTGACGGGGCGAACGGCGATTGGCGATTGCACGACCGAAAGGGATTGTGCATGGTAATACGAATTTCTTCTTATATATTTTCTACTTATAAAACAAACATCCAAAACGTCTAATGCAAAATCATATAATACGAATAATGTTTTTTGCTAGAATACAAATATTAGAGTGGTTTTCATTATTAACCCGTGAAACACACTTTAGTGTATTACTCTTTAATACACCTTAATTCCATTGTGTTCTTTTGTTGTTATTTGACTATTATACTTTAACTAATACACTTTGTTTCACGGGTTAATGAGAACAACTCTATACCCGTGAAACAAGTAGTACTAATTAGTACTAAATAATGCTAATTAAACAATAGAAAACAATAGAATTAGCATAAAATATCACTATTTAGTACTATTTATGTTTCACGCTTTTAATGTTTGTACTCTACTCTCTATGGGAAACACACTGAATGTGCCAAACCCCATCATCAACCTGCTAGATATCCTTACAGTTTAAAATGTATATCGATTATACATCAGTTCACGTTTGGAAATTCGTCCATAGGTGGCACAAAGGACTACTCAGTGCCAAAACATTCAATAATATGTTTACACAAGCAAACTGAAAATGTTCACGCCTATAATACACGATATGCAACCAAAGAAAATTTATATAAACCTAGAGTTAGAACTAATATTGCATGGCAAACAATCACCATGATCACTCTCTTATACTGGCACTGCATATATATGGGCTGACCTCCCATATGATCTTAAAATATTAAGTGTGCTTTCATTTGATAAAAAAGTGAAAGCGTACTTATTGAGTATACTCAAAACTCACAATGATACATATAGTATATATCTTTATTAAGAAAAATAACTTCTATTTGTATTACTTACTTCACAAAACATATATATATTTAACATTATTTTGTATATATTATATATTCCTTTCTAAATTACCCAAACAATGCCTCCACCATTCGGCGAAACCTTCGAGACACCCAACTAATGTCATCGCTGAACCATTGTGAACGGTGTTTGGGTAATTTAGAATGGAATAAGAAAAAATTCGTATTACCCACAGCCCCTTTCGGTTGTGCAATCGCCAATCGCCCCGTCAACCCCGTATGCACTTTTTATTTCAAGTTCACGACAAATATATTAGTACGTATATATGAGCAAGTCACTGAGGATGGTCACGACCAGGGTTTGAAGTCACTGTGGTATTATATACAATGTATATGTCAGATTCTTATATATTGGGCCTGCATGAAGGTTTTTTAGATCCATTCGGTTCTTTTATGCGGGATCTTGTGAATAATTAACGTTTATTTTTCTAGTCCAAATGTGACGAGAAACCATGCCAACACGATGGCAAGTGTATCCCTGTGTATGTGACGTATGAAAGATATTACTGCAAATGTATCCCAGGATATAAAGGAAACAACTGCGAAACAACAGGTATCTTAAAAACATTCAAAGAAACAGCAGACATATCTTCCCTCTACTTGACAGAGATTGATAGGAAATCTTTAGGAGGGGCCGTAAGGGTTTGCGGGGATGCGGTTTCGCGTTATTTTTGGTGCAGTTTTGCGTCTCTTCATTTATATGTGCGGTACGTTTTACAAATCTTGCGATTGCGGTTTTTAGCAAATTTTAGTGCGATTGTGCGTTTTTGTCGATTTTTTTGTGCGGTTTTGCGATTTACAACCCCCCCCCTACGCTCCCTTCCTATACCAAGTAAGGTAGCTTCGCATACGAAAATAACGAGCATGAATAAATTACCTTGTTGCTAACTGCCATTTCGTACGTTAGTCTTCTGAATTAAAGACTTAATTTAAATTTACTTCAAGTTGATAAATCACCTATTTTTCAAAATCTTTCGTTACAGTCTTCAGCAACTGTGCACAATTCTTCACTGCTGGCTATAATAACAGTGGTGTCTACCTAATCACTCTACCGGTCAATACGACTAAAGTTCTAGTCTATTGTGACATGACAACTAGTGGTGGAGGTTGGACAGTATTTCAGAAACGACAAGACGGCTCGGTTGATTTCTACCGTGGCTGGAGCGACTATAAGAAAGGGTTTGGTAACAAGCTTGGGGAGTTCTGGCTGGGATTGGATAATATTCACTCTATGACGTCACACGCCAACTATAGACTGCGAGTGGATTTGGAAGACTTCGAGCGAGATACACGATACGCGGAATATGGCACGTTTCACGTTGCAAGTGAAACTTTGGATTATAAACTCGCTATTGGATCATACAGTGGTAATATATAAAAATGTATTATTATTCTTTGTTAATATATTTTGCAATATTTGATGTCATGGAGGGTTTTTGCATGAGTTGCACATTGCACACATTCTCACTGCGCGAGTACATTTTATTATTATTATCCAAGACATTTGTTAACAACAGCAATTTAATTGTTGATCGAGGAGTTTATCCTGGTAAAATCATCGTTATTATTATCATTATTATTATCCAATTAATTAATACAATCAACTGAACAAATGAACAAACGGACGGACGGACAATCAATGAAACTGACCTATGTCCCATAATACAAATTAACTTCATTTCTATCAGGAACTGCTGGAGATTCTCTTAGACCTTATTCCAACAACCAAAGATTCTCTACTAAAGATCGTGATAACGACTTCAACCCAGGCTCTTGTGCTCGGATGTTTAAAGGTGCCTGGTGGTATAATAACTGTCATGGAAGCAACCTCAACGGTCTTTATCTCAAGGGAACAACCGATCGCTTTGCCGTAGCTGTTGTATGGCACCGATTTAGAAGCTACTACTACTCCTTGAAGAGGGCAGAGATGAAAATTCGCCCGACGAATTTCGGATCAAACTGAAGAATTTATTTTATTTTATGGATATACTGTTAGCGCTCTACTGGTCTTGGATATACGGTAGCTTGAATCCTGGCAAATTATTATTATTATTGATTATCTCTTTTAGACAGAGAGATCTCGATTTAATTATATATACTTATATACTAAATGGTTCTCGGGCTCTTTTAATGCACTTCCTCGAAACATACGAAATTTAGATCAAATCAGAAACTTTAAAATGCAGTAAAACCGTCGCCTAAATCCTGGCAAATTATTATTATTATTTATTATCTCTTTTAGACAGAGAGATCTCGATTTAATTACATACTAATATAGTAAAACGTCGCCTAAATAAGAAATATAACTTCTCGCAATAAGTATTGTATTTATGTTTATGTATTTAATTAAGTGTATCTATGTTATTTGTAGAGTTTTTTGTACATATGTGTAGTATTTTGTTATATATCAGGACCCCATTCAAACTAGCGTTTCGCTAAATTGGAGTCTTGTATATAACTTAATTGAAATAAAAAAAAAAATAAGATAGAAAAAATGAGTACTTTAGGAAAGAAAAAAATGTGACATCATATAAAAAAGGTCATGCAGGTACATCTCAAACGGGTGAAGTTAGTTTTCGCCTAAACACCCCCGACCTAAAAGCCGAAAAACCATACCCTATCGGGCGGCACATACCCGTATAGCAAATATAGGGGAGTACTGGGAGTACTGGGCTAAACACAATAATTATCAAATTGAAAAAAGGTTTTGCTAAAGTTCAGGCAAAAACTTAGTACTGTTTTGACCTTTCTGCAAATGTTTGCCGCTAGAGTTCAATGAAACTTCACTTTGCGTAGCTTCCTTGATGACTTGTAGTTTTTTGGCACCTTTGCTTTCACCTTTCCTTGCATCTTGCATCACCTTTGTGTTGGACGTAGAGTTGCTATCTTCATTAATAGACCATGCATTCATTGCAATTCCCTTGGAAAATGGAGATGAAAAAACCTTCTCTGTTTTCGCAATTTGCTGATTTGTTTTTGAGATGTTGTAGCCTGAACGGTCCTTGAAGTCGTTCGCATTTTCTTTCTCTTCTCGGCGTTTTGGATCAGTTTCTGAGCATTTCTTTAATGTTGTTTGATAAAACCGTTTTTCTATTGAAGGAGAAGATGTCATTTCACTGCTGTCCCAGCATGTTGAGGTTCGTTTATCTTTGAATGCCATCCATTTCTGACACAATGCTCGCATCTTTTCTTTTTCGGCATTAAGAAGCAACGTGTTCCATCGTTGTTCTTTGTTCTGTGTCAAGTCTTGTTCTTTCTTGGCGTACAGCCATGCTGCTCCCCAACGACGACAATCGTCTCGTAAAACAGCAGACTTACAGCCCTGGTGCGTCTTTATCACATCATTCTCGCTCAAATAAGGAAAATTTGTAGGTTTGTCCTGATCCAAGTCATTCATTGATTGGTCTTTTACTTTTCTTGTCTTGAACGTCTCTTGTTTAGTCTTTCTTTTTCTTCTTGAGTATTTCTCGACTTTAGGGTCAAAAGCAATGGAAGCTGAACCTCCAAGTGCATTTTCCTTGATTGGGAAATCGCTTTTCTTTTCTTGTTCCATTGATTTTAAACCTTGTTTTCTTGCCTTTGAAGGTGATAAGCTTTTTCTTCGTCGAAGCTGCTTCTCTCGCTCAAACCTTTGCTGATCTTTTTGTAAATTGTTCAGGTCTTTTTCGACTTTCTTTCTTTCTTCCAAGTGTAGGTTATACGTTCTTCGTCTTCTGCGTTCAAGATCGGCGCTTTGATGGCGGAATTTCTGCTCTTCAACTTGGCTTTTCAAACTTAGCCATTCACATGCTTCTCTTCGCTCGCTCGCTACTCCAGTATTTACAACTAAAGACAAAAACCTTTCGTCCATCGTCTTGAACAGTATACTTTTTTGCTTGTACAAGTTTGACTTTAAAACGAGTTTTAACAAAAAAGCTGATCTTGTACTTTGGAAAGTGGCTAACGGCTTGACACTTTTCTGATGGTCACCAAACTGTTTTCAATTGAATTGTGATTACTTGTACTGTATTACTAACATGTTTATTTAATAATGGTTGCTAAGATAAGACAAAAAACATTGTTTTATCACGCGAACCAGTGAATTCTCAGGGGACTTTATGTAATCCACGTATCACTTGATAACACAATAAACTCCATTGATTAAAAGTACTTAGAGATTTGTAAAGAAATGCATAGACCTATATGTAAATGAACATTACATTGAGCCAGTCAATTAACATTTTGAAGTAAACGAAGTTAAAAGTTCAAATAAAGCAGTTTTAATTTATTAAGTGTAAATTCTATTTATTGGTTATTTGATCAAATAAGTCCAAGTAGTTTTTAAAGCCGATGTCTGCAAAAATCAAGTATAATCAAGGGGGCCAATTAAAACACCAAAACGATATTTTTTTACCAATCGATTTTGAAGAAAGACGTACTTGTTTTTTCGACGAAATATTACCGCAGATAAAAGCATAGAGAAAATTGCTATTTGAAGCTATAACCCCCGACGGAATAAATATATTAAAGCAAATGATCGTAGAATGTATGTGAAAACAGCAGCTCACCAAGTAATGCTATACATGCAGCCAAACTAGTTCCTTTTCTACCATTTTTATTTTTGATCATACAAAGCAACTTTTGTTGCTTGTAACATTTTTTAAAATTTATTTTTCTTTTGGGAGAAATTTTCCAACTATTTATTTTTTGGATATCTAATGGATAATCAATCAAATTGAGATGCAGATCAGTTGGAAAGTTCTGGAAGAGCGGTAATTGTGGATGACCCATGGAAACCAAACACACATTTAACAACAACATTTTCAAAATGAGATTCCATCCATTCAACAGAACAGAATCATGCACCTTGTAACCGCATTGAAAAATATTTTCATTATCAACGAAAAAAATGAGCAATTATCTCTAGAGAGAGTATCACACTTTTGTTTTACCATTTAGTACGGTTGCGCGAAGAAATTAATGTTGTCAAATCCACGTACCCCTCCCCCCAATTAAAGTCAAGGGTTTCGTTCCTCAGGCCAATTCTGCAAGTTGTTTCATGCAATTTTTGATTTTAAGCAACCTTGTTCTCTGTTTTGCTTCGTATTTTTCTTCTTTGCTGTTTACACTCGTGGTGTATCTGCCGGATGGAAATGACGACGTCAAGAATTGCCCAATTGCGCTTTTGACGACAAACTCCGGCGTTTGACTGATCATGCTGACCTCCCGTTCACCATTTTCTGCCTCATCGACATCAGTTTGCGTCCTATTTTTAACTTTTGCATACATAATGATAAAATCTCGAATGACATCGTCTTTATTTCTATCCAAAATCTTCTTTTTCTCTTTCTTTGTTTCTGGGCAGCTGTATGCGGTATTAGTGCGTTTTTTGGGCTGTTTTGGAACAAGCGAAGGACGCCATGTATTCGCAGACAGTGGCATTATCATCTTTGTTTCTTCAGTTTCGTATTTACTTCGGTTGAAATTCTCCCTCGCTGAGTTAGGCGTTTTTGCAGATTGGCTAGCTCTTCTTGAATGGGCAGAGTGTTGTTGTCGGTTTTTTAAAATGCCTTTTTTTCTTGGGTACTGTGCGCTTTGGCTGGCGGAAATGCCAGAAAACAAGTAATTGTCCATGACATTGTATTCTTTTTCTTTCAAAGGGAGTTCATATTCTGATTTCAACGAGGCGCCAAAGACATTACTTTCAGACTTAATTGTTTCAGATTCAAATGCAGACCCAACAGAACTGTTTTCTTCTTCTATAGCTGAGAAGGTTTCATTTTCATTCAGGACTTTAAGACCTCCAGAAGATGACTTGAACAGGCAAACCACGCTCTTTCGACGTTGGATGATTTTTTGCAGTGAGTCTTTTAGTGTAGGGTCGCTAATACCCGAAATAAACTCACTCTCATCTTCAGTTTTATTCCTGTTTTTTTCTTCTTTCACTGATGTTTTTAACTCCTCAGAAGTACTTGTCTGGCTTTGGCTCCTTTTGCGGGACGATGCTGAAGTGTTGCTAAGTATTGACGAAGCCGTTGATACTCGTCGTAGTTGACGTCGCTGTCGTGGTTGGTTATCCTCAAATGAGCTTTCCATCAAGTCATTATTTCCATCTCTGAAAAACTCTGAATCTTCAGTGTTATTTTGAAGATGACGACTATACACAAGATTGCGCTTAATTAACATTTGTGTAAGCGCGTTATTTTCAGAGCTGGTTTCTTCTTCGACGCTGTTTACGAAGATACTTTCGACTGCTTGATCCTCATTTTGTTCGAGATGCATTGCATTCTGACTCAATGAGCCTTGAGGGAATGTTATCAAGATTGAGGGAGACTCATTATTGGATATGTAGCTATGTTTTTCTTCGTGGTAATGTCGATGTTTCTTATAGCAATGAGGCTTTTTCGGCTTCGTTTTCGCATTTTCCACCTGCTCTTTAAGACTTTTCCTCAGCGCATTGAAATTTTCACTCGATGTGCCACATGATTTCTCTGCGTGAAAAGAACTCTGCAAACTGTTTTCCTGTTTCAAAACACGAATTACATTCTCGCGAATTAAACTCTTGTCTTTGGATTTAAGATTTCTTGCCTGAGATTGTGAAGAAAGTGTTTGTAGAACGGTTCCAAGAGTAAATCTATCATCGCCATGTTGAATCCTTGCGTTTTCACAGGCACGATTCATTTGGTCGCAAACCGTTACACTGGATGGCTTTTTCTTGTGGAGCTTTATCACTGAGGCGTTGCTACAGCGAAATTTCCGAAGTAATAACTATAAGCTTTGAAACGACCGGAATTCAATGTTTTCTTTAGGAATCAAATAGATCAATATCGGCTATATATCGTTTACTATGATGTACACTGAAATGATGTATCCATAGCATCCAAAACGTATCTAATCCATCATTCATACAACATCCTTTCAATATCACGCAAAATCTTTACGTATAAACGTTAAAAGTCAAGTAATTTTCCAAGCAGTGCCGAAGCCATCATTTACACATAGTGTTGACGCATAACAAACAAATCATTGGAGTGTTTGTTGTTTGTTGTTTTAAAGATTACCTGCTAATTGTTGGTAATTTCCAGTTGGGTAGACGTGTAGGGCTTAAACCACTCCAAGGTGATGACAGGACTTTGTTAAGCTCTTAGCGTAGAATACCATCCATAGAAAGCTAATCCTCCAGACTCCCGAGACGATCATTAGGGACTATACGTTTTAATATCGTTGGAATAAAGCTTGTTTTATTCAAAGTGGATGAATCGTGTATGGCACTGCCACAAATATGTAGAACTAGACTGACATTAGAAAATAATAAAGCCAGAATGAAGTTAACTGCATGTGTAGAATGCTCAGTACGGTATGAAGCGACATGACAGGCTGAGCTTGAAAAAATATAAAACTACTGTGCTATTAAACTAGCATAATTCAATGTATTTATAAGGCGTAATTTTACGAAATCTGTAAGGCTTAGCCGCGGCCTGATAAAAAGCACATCACATCTATACGACAATCTGGGTCATGCTATGCAACCATGGTAACGTTAATGGTTTGTATAAGCCGGGATTAAATGTAATTATTGTACAAACTAGGTGGGCTGTAATAAAAACTATGGCAACTTACAACCATGTAGGATTGAAAAAAATATTATTAACTAATTGAAATAAAAAAATCAATAAGCCTAGAATAGAAAATAACGGTGCAAAATAAAAATGGCTGATTGAAGTAATTATTTTTTTTAAATTTAAGTCAATGTACAAAAGAAGAAGATGAAGAAGAATACGGAGAATAATCATATTAACAAAAAACAAAAAAAAAAATAGCCGAAAAATAAAAAGAAGAAACAACTTAACTCAAATTAAAAACAAACAAAAACTTTGCCTCGTTCCTATGCTAGTCTCAGTTTCCTCGCAAACTCTCGTCAATTTGCAAGCAACGCCTGTTTCATTAAAGACAAGTTCTCTGCTGGATTTGCAGTTTTGCAAAAAATTGAACGAAAGGACAACAAAGCTATGTCCGTACGGCGTAGAACTGTGAGTAATATAATTCAAAGGCTACATAACATAGTTATCTTTTATTTGTATTTGTAATTTTACTTTAAATAAATGAATTTGTTGTTTATTTTTGCTCAGGATGGAAACCTTTGGGAAGATCTCCGAAAGACAGTTCAAGATGAGTCAACTCTTATGACTATAACGTTGAATAGGAATGATAAAGGTAGGTTATTACCTTGGTTTAATTCGGTTAAAAATTCAAAGTGAACAATATAATAGGGAGAAATTATAATCGTTTCTTTTTGGACATTTACATGCAATCCGTGACGTCTCGTAAACACACTTCTAAAATTAGCATATTGATTGTACGAAACGCTGAGTTTTGACTTTTATAGGGTCTTTATAAGCACTTAATTAGAGACTACATAAAAGGCAGTGTTTGGAAACGATAATGTGATATTTTGCTATTGAATTATGATTGTAATTACACAGCAAGAGTGGACAAAAAGCGTGCCCCAAAGCGAATATCATTTTACATGGCTTCGTTTAAGCTTTTCGACTTCCCATTGCGACTATTGCGTTATGTGGTTTTATATTTAATTTTGTTTTTACTTCGTGATATTTGTATTCTTTTTTACCTTTTGAATGATCTCAAGTTATAACTACAAATGTACTTACATACCCTCCGATTTATTAATACGCAGTTTAAATGTTGTAAATGTTTATATTCATAAATGTTTAAAGGAGCTATTAAAATTCTGACATAAATACATACCTAATTTTGTAGCTATCTTAAAACACACACATCAAATGGAAACTAGTGAGTAAACTAGTATGGGTAAAGGTACATACACACACTGAAGGTTTTCATTTTGTTCTTATATTAATTTAGTACCCTACGTTTCTTGCATTATAGTCATTTATTTGAAATTATAAATAATATTTTAAAATTATATATTCATTTGGCCAATAATGTTTTTTTCTATCCTCATTTGGTAAATATCTTGTAGGTTTTGGGTTTAATATAAGAGGAGGCACTGACCATCCTCATGTGAGATGTGATACCGGTATCTTTATAACAGCTATAAGAGCAGGAAGCGCTGCTGGTCAAGATGGCAGACTAGCCATTGGTGACAGAATACTTGCAGTAAGTCCCGTCAATTGGTACCCATTAGTTACTATGAAAATCAATTTACTTAATGATGTGATATCTTATATATGATATAATCTCTGTCACATGTGAAAAATGCAAATATTTAGACACAGGAGAAATCCTGTTATTTCAACAATATCTATTGTAGTTAATGTAATATATACAATGTGAGCGTCTGATCTGTATGCGATCTACAATGATGAGTCAAAGACGTGCTGTTGTATATGTCATACAGATCAGACGGGAATATTGTATAGTACTTATGAAAGTTCAACCTTAGTTCTTTCATATTTTACTAAAATTGTCAAGATAAAAGTAAATCTGACCGAGAAAATTCAAGTTGAACCTTATGCAAATCAGGAAAAAATATATATGAGATGTACAGAACTTGTCATGGTTGTGATTTCTTTTGTAAAATTCTCATTAGTTATTCATTAATTTATAAGTAATATATACAATATGAGCGGCCGATCTGTATCCGATATACAACAGCGAGTCGAAGACGAGCCGTTGTATATCGGATACAGATCGGACGCGAATATTGTATAGAACTTATGAAAGTCCAA
>JAUPMH010170989.1:0-10434 GCA_032270665.1 Metridium farcimen
CTCATAAAGGGTTAACACAACTCAAATAGAGATTTTAAAATAAAATGGGTTTTCAATTAATGGGATCCGTCCTTAATATATTTCTTACACAATCAAAATGAACCCCCTTCCTAAAAGCGACAAACCTCAATAATACGAACACCCTTCCCATATTCCGACCGTGGACGGTTTTAGCGACGTCACGGCGAGAAGCAGCTTATCATGTGAAATGCCCAGCATGCCTCTCTGAGTCATGGTGCTTTTGTTTTATTTGAAATGTTGTCAAAGTGAAGGGATGCTGAATGGTCCTTGAAAATGTTCATGGTTTCGTAAACGGGACTCACCTTTTTATATGTGTCTCGAAGTCTCGGATTTTCGTGTTTTTGATGTCTCGGAGTCTCCGATTTTTAAATACAGTAAATATATGAGCTGATATATTGCTAAAGTCTCGGGCTCGGATTTTAAAATGCAAGTCTCGGCGTCTCTGCGAGTCGGCTCGGTTTCAGTTACATTCTCTATCTCTTTGCGGGCATTTGCCTATAATTAGCTGCCTGATGCTATGCAAAAGTCCAAATATAGACACTGTTTATCAATTTATTATAAATACTGCGCCAGATGGCTCTTAAACAATCTAGAAAGCACTGTTCCGGATCCGTAGCCCGACTCAGCTGAACCTTTGGTTTGTAACTAAATGGCACAGCGGAATCAATCCTTCCCGTTGATAATTCGCATAAATAGCACCATACAAAATGTAATTACTTGAACGGTTTATTTTAAAAGATTAAAATCTAAGTGATATATTCATTTAGCACAACATTGGAAATCATTTGAGGATTGAATTGTAGTATTTTTTGAAGTGATTCGATTGATTTTATTTGGAGTTAAAGTTCATTTCTTATTATTTTGACTTAGAGTACAGACACTAGCGTCAACATCACTTGAGCACTTATAGTCTTAAATGATTATATTTTATTTATATTGTTTATTTAATGTTATTATATTTTAAGTACTAAATATAGTGATAAGTTTTGCACCCTTTATAAGTGTTTGTAGAGACAAAACCTGTGGTAATTTTATTGTTTGTTGATATATGCATTTATTAGTGCCTTATCATTGTCTGTTCTTAATACAAAAGAATATATCACATGCTTTAGAGACTTAGGCTGCGCAATAAAGAACTTGAAACTGGTCGTCTATTATTCAAAGAGCATATTGAAACTGCTGTCGCGCGCGATTTACCGCTCAATGTCAATTAAAACATTTTAAATTCTTAACAAACATAGATATATATGAAATACTGTATTCATTTATATGTATTGTAGTACTACAAAAAGCTGTTTTGACCTCTTATATTTATAAATTGTTAAAAATAAAAATGGTACAGAACTCCCCCTCTCTCCCCTCCCCTATCAAATCAGTCCATCGTATGACATCAATTATTTCTGCCAATCATTCCGATGACGTCAAACCTGTGAGTACATCCAAATATGGTCATTGTACTCTGTCAATCTTTTGTCAACTTAACAAGGAATCTTACACCAGTCATGCAAGTTCATTCCTTATTAGGTCAATGAATGCTAACTATATGAAGTATCTGGACAACTTACTTGCACCAAAATACTCCCCACGGTACCCCTAAAGGGTGGTTTTTACTGTTCTAAGTCAACAACGCTGCGCGTTTGGCGTGAGTCACAAAAGCGCGGGAAAAGTGCGCACGCGATTTTGGCGCAAAATAGGCGGGAAAACATACACTTAGGCCAAAATTACACATTACATAACTTTTTTCGTTTCTTAAAGTTGATAATTTTGGAAATAGAAAAGAAAATAGCAAATTTAATGCGAGTTTTCGTTTTTTTCAGTTGAATATAAGTTTTCAATGATTTCTTCGGGTGGTCGTTGTTGCTTGGATACGTTGTTATCAAATCCAGCGATTGGGGTCAGCTAATTATGTCAACTTTGTTGGGCGTTCACTGTTGGAATGCCAAAACCTCTTACTTAAGTAATCAGCAGAGCTGCAAAACCTCACATTGCTCTCACACCAAAGAGACTGATTCGTTATCCATCTACTTGCAACCGTCCAACAACTCATAATACACTTTCAAGGTAAGCAAATTTACGTTTGTTAAAACTATTTTATGAACTTTTCTTAACTATTTGAATATCATTTTTATCTCGATAATAGTTCAATTGACGATTATTACTGATTTGCAAAAGACAGAACTGTCTCTTTTAATAGTTAAGATATTCACTTGCGGACAAATGGTTTAGAGTACTGTAAAAATCAAGCTGTCAACAACAGTTTTGCTGCGCAGAAACAAAAGACTTTCAATTCGAAAATTTTGAAATATTCTCCGACGATTGTACATATATTGTATATTTTTGGTCCAAATAACTTTTTAGACGAAACACAATAACATTTTACTTGAAGTCTAATCTAAAATTGCTTTTTAAATAAGCTTAAGTCGATTGAAATTAACTTTTTGTAAATCAATATTCATAATTTCTTGCATGAAAGCAGATTTGGGGTCTACTAGTGTCCCTTGGCAGTTCGACTCAAAACTTTTAGTAACTTCGACGATTACAGCAAATGCTTAGAACTACGACGTATTTAATAATTATATAGTAGGATTTCAAAACCTTTAAATAACATGTAAAGAATGAGTTTTATTTTGTTAATTGAAATAAATATTCGAAAAATTGATCACAAAATTGCTTATCAACTTTTTTTAGCGGCGGTCATGACGTGCCAGATGTTGCCTGTTTCTGTTTCTCCGAGTGGTTCTTCAAATATATTATACCCGTGCAATATCTTTATTAACCACTCTTAAACACCGGGATAATAGTTTTAAACATTCTTGAAAAACAACTTGTAAGGAATTTTATAAATATATCGAAGAGACTGCGCGCCTGTCACGGAAAATGGGGAAACCATCTGTCAACAGTCTTGCGTGACTACCTTACATCACGAACATGAGCAAGTCACGCAAACTCTAACCAACTCAAACGGTGTATTTTCGATACGTTTTCTGTAAATGAAGAAATATTTTGGTATGTTCATTTATCTTTTGTCCGTAATAGCAAGATATTTTGGGGATATAATATAATTCTAGCTATAATTACTAGCTAGCAAAAATTATATAAGGTAGTCGTACCTATTATCGCGCACATCCTATTATCGTGCTTTTCGTAAAAATAATATATATCTTTTAAAAAACTGCTTCAGAATTAATTAAAACAATTATGGCCGCTTATTCTGTTGCAACCACATTTTTTAGTTCACATTTTTCAATGAACTTTTACACAGAATAGAAGATATATATTATTTTTTACGAAAAGCAGGATAATAGGATTTGCGCGATAATAGGTACTATTACCTTATATATGTTTGCCCGGAATAGCTAGAGTTCTTTTCTATACATTTTCTGTAGACGACATTTTGCTGATTAATCTCTTGTCCATAATACCAGTGTAATTTCACTGGAAACCAGTGTAAATTATTATTGTAGGATTTGTATTCAGCGTTTTTTAACTGATTTCTGTCCGTTCAAACTTTACAAACCGTCAGATTTACAAACGCCTACAAATAATCTCTGCTACCAAGGATAACAACAGAGTTGTTCTGTGTGGACATTTTCTATTTATAAAATCAAATTAATTAATTGTTTATCATAATATTTATATTTCACGGCCGATTGCAATCGGCTATTTAACTGTGGGGGTCTGGCATGGGAGGCTCTATCAATGCAAACACTATTCTATAGCAGAGTACGCTTTATTCCACAGTAGCAATTTGATTCTATTTCATGGATATAGTGTTTGCGCTCTATTCCATACTAGCAATTTGATTTCATTTCATGGATATAGTGTTTGCGTTCTATTCCACAGTAGCAATTTTATTTTATTTCATTGATATAGTGTTTGCGCTCTGTTCCAACGTAGCAATTTCATTTTATTTCATTGATATAGTGTTTGCGCTCTGTTCCAACGTAGCAATTTTCATGGATAAAGTGTTTGCGCTCTATTTATACACAGTAGCAATTTGATTTCATTTCATCTGATTTCATGGCCATATATAGCCTCCATAGGAAATGTTTTTTAAAATGTCGTCACGCAACGCGACTATTTGATTCTATTTCATGGATATAGACTTTGCGCTTAATTCCGTTTTCCCAAATTTATCCTTATATAGTTAATGCAGAACACAAACATATTTCAATTTTTGTTATTAGTATTTATTTTACGCTACCGATAACTTTGAAATATAAAACAGACTTGTAAGTAATTCACAGAGAGTGATAACCGTAGTGTATAGCTTTTAATTCTCCAGACGGCTGAACGTAAGAAATGTGATAGTTAAGGTCAGAGACACCACATTCCGCCACGCACACAACGATATAAAACACACACATCGGATTAGCCAGGGTTCAGGGTTGGTGGGAGCTGTAGGGAGAGGACGTGAACGGGTCAGGGAGGAGGGAGAAACAGCAAAAATAAACAGCCACTTTACACGTATTTTCGGAACATATTTGAAAAGTGCGTGGCATCAATTGCATTTTCAAAGTGGATTCTATCAATTTCCATCGATTTTTTATCGATATATCACTATAATATCGATTTTTACAGATTGATCGATAGTATTCGATATCAATAAAATCAAATCGATTATTAACGACTTATCGATTGGCAAATTGGTATCGATTTTGATCGATTGTCAAATCGATATCGATTTTTATCGATTAGCAAATCGGTATCGATTTTTATCGATTAGCAAATCGGTATCGATTTTTATCGATTGGGTACGCCGAGAATAATCCACTAAACTGTTTCCGTCAATCTTGTAGATGGCTGATCCCTTCACTGAATTGGAAGGCCAAACACAACAACAAGCGCTAGACCGCTGTCCAAGATGTGGTGATCGTGCTTATCACGCCGAGTCCATCGCTATGGAGGGCTGCAAGTTCCACAAGAGATGTTTTTCTTGCAAGGAATGCAAAAAAAAGTTAGACAGTACCAACGCCTCATCCCATGAAGGTAGGAGATACATGCATGGTTGGGTGCAAGGTTGAGTGGTGATAGCGGGAGGTTTAGCATTATCGCCACCACCACCACCACCACCATCATCATCGTCATGATCACCACCATCATCATCGTTATGATCACCACCATCATCGTTACTGGCATCATCATCATCATTATCGTCACCATCATCATCATTACTGGCATCAATAAAATCATTATCATATTAAATCGCGTCACCTTCATTATCATCATCATTATCTTCATCATCAGCATCGATCATTATTTCAACCCTCATCATCATCATCATTACCGTAATCATAACCACCACTTCCAACACAACCACCATCATCATCATCATCATTGTCACCATCATCATCATCATTACTGGCATCAATAAAATCATTATCATATTAAATCGTCACTTTCATTATTATCATCATGCATTATCATTAATCATCACCCACCACCACCATCATATAATTATAATTTATTAATTTATATTGCGTAAATTCAATCAACATCGTCATCATCATCATTACAATCATTACCACTCGTCATCATTGTCATCATTATCATTGTCACCATCATCATTGTCATCATTATCATCATTATCATTGTCATCATTATCATTGTCACCATCATCATTGTCATCATCATCATCATTGTCATCATCATCATTGTCATCATTATCATTGTCACCATCATCATTGTCATCATTATCATTGTCACCATCATCATTGTCATCATTATCATCATTGTCATCTTTATCATTGTCATCATTATCATCATTGTCACCATTATTGTTAAGCTGTATTCGGTCCAATGACGTCATTTTCAAACAACATGGAATGGAATGTTATGTCGCAGTGACGTCAACTAAACGCACATTCTTGACACAGAATATGTCACGCAATTTTCAATGTCACTCAATTTTCAATGTCACACAATTACCAATGTTTCAATGTCACTTAATTTTTAATGTCACACAATTACCAATATCACGCAAATTTCCATGTCACGCAATTTTCAATGTCACGCAATAACCAATGTAACGCAATAACCAATGTCACGCAATTTTCAATGTCACTCATTTTCAATGTCACTCAGTTTTCAATGTCACTCAATTTTCAATGTCACGCAATAACCAATGTCACGCAATAACCAATGTCACGCAATAACCAATGTCACGCAATAACCAATGTCACACAATAACCAATGTCACGCAATTTGGGATGTCACGCAATAACCAATGTCACGCTGTATTTGCAGGTGAAGTGTATTGCAAGATGTGTCACTCTGTCAACTTTGGAACCAAAGGATACGGATACGGTATCGGTGCAGGAGCATTGACAAGAACACAATAATCGACTCAAACTACCCCCCATAGGAGACAATAGAATTACTAACACTACCCCCCTCAAGAGGCAACTTACTTAAACAAGAAAAACATCTTTATTTGGCAGTGTAAACTATTACCCAAATTAGGAACAATCGAGTACTCTACCCCCATAAATTACACTTATTTGATTAAAATATGTTCCACATATTAATACCTTTGTATTGTAAACTACGCACACTACCCCTAGTCAGGCTTGATTTAGCTGCAATTGTTATTATATTTTGTTTAATAAAGATTTTATTTTTTAGAATTTGACTGGTGTTAAATGATTATTCAATATTTATACACTTACCGTGGAACCTCGCCTTACGGCCACCAGCTTAATACGGCCACCCCGTTATTGCGGCCAGTTTTTTAGGTCCCGACGAAATGCATGCATGCCCTTACATTTTCTATAAAATCCAACCGCTTAATATACGGCCACCCCGTTAATACGGCCACTTTGGGCTGCCCCGCCTTCGGTGGCCGGATTAACGGGTATTTGACTATCGTTGTCGCAGCCTCCTGGTCGCAGCTTAAACACCAAGCATCACAAACCAAGACCGCAATGAATCCTTGTTTTGTGCTGGTACGTATCTGAAATGTTTTCAACAGAATTGTTTGCAAAACAATAAGTTCAACATGAAAACAAGCCTGATTTACCAGCACAAAACCAGCATTCATTTCGGTCTTGGCCCGATGCTTGTTGCTTAGCAGCGGTTTTTTGAAATAAATAAGTGGACAAAATGAAAGGTAGAAAATGAAATAAAAAATGAGATGCACGATAAAAAAATGATTGAATGGAAAAATGAATAAAGAATTAAAAAAAGGGAAAAGGGAATGCAAGTGGCATTTGGGCATGATAGAGAAAGAGGGGAATGACAATCTTGCACCCAGATCTTCCCAGCTTTCTAATAAAAATCCATTCTCGTACCCTTCTACGGTGAGTGAGTAGGGTCTTGGTATAGTACGAGAATGAACAAAAATCGAGTTTTCATTAAGAAGGGTCTGGGTACGAGAATGTGTGTAATGCACTAGTCAATTGTTACCAGATTAGGTAAACAAATCGGTTCGTGGCTATATTAATTATTATTTAATAATAAAAGGATACCCTGAAGTACGTACGATATCTGCAAAGAAATTGATCTAAAAGCTAAATGACTAATCTAGAGTATAATATGATTTATTGGTTAAGAGAGTTCAAAATAGTGATTTATTTATATGTTATGGCAAAACAATAGAAAACGAGGCAAAAACGAACTTCAGAGTAGCTTTCTGGCCACGACCAACCAAATCTCCCACATAGTGCATAAATACTATAAATGAAATTTAGCCAAAAGGTAAAAATGTAAATAAATTGAAAAAATATTTAAAATGAAATGAAGATTAAAGGGATGAAGAAATCAGAAAGAACTTGATACCAAAAGACAAAAATAAATGGGAATAATAGTAATACTTTATTATTTATTAGGTGCAAATTAAAGAGGGGCTGATATGATCAAATGCGCCTTACTTTTGCCCGGGCGCCTTAATTTGCCAACCATTTTCACAATAGATTCCTTAATTTCCTTTGTTCTAAAAGCAATAGTGGGTTGGCAAAACCATAACAAAATACTGTACGTCCACCGCCACCTATAAATTAAAGACATTAAATTCCATCCATTACTTTCATTTCGGCGGATAATATAAATGTTTTCAATGCAACCATTTCTGGTATTAAAATACCAGTTTCCGTGACCTCGAAATATTTTGTACAAACTGTTAAGTGACAAAAATGACAGGTATTCAACAAGTAGCAACGTCATGTCACGCAACACACTCTCAGCAGCACTTCAACAAAATGGCAGAACATCAATATTTTTATATAAAACACTAGCTATCATTAAGCGACCAAAATATGCCTTATTTACTGTATTATTATTCGTCTGAATTACAATCGAAAGGACAACCCTGCTCACTGCGTGACGGCTTCGTTAAGATTGAAATTTAACCCTTTAAACAACCCACCAATCAGAACGACGCTTCTAAACTCCATTGTCTGAGAGTCGGACTGCTTATAACTTCAAGTCAGGGAGGGTGACTTTGCAAGGAATGCAAATAATCTACACAATTCTGCAAGATTTTATTTCTTACGTGAGATTGTTTGAGATGAAGTTTTGGTAGTATGTCCCCCTCTATTTCAGTCGGCACACCTTAGTAGTCTAAAAGCCTACCTTGATACATGCACTCGGAGATCACATCCTGGAGTAAGAGGCTGAGCACATATTACTTGTCTTCGTAGCTGCAATTTTTCATTCTAGAAAGGTATGATTTTAATAGCGTCCTAGAATAATACACTTATAAAGTTCTTTAGAATTTCAAAGAGTTTTTCAAAGTGCGTATGAATTCGAAACTTTTGGACTTGTCGATATGGCTAATCTCTTTTAATTCTCCGTGTCCATTTGTACGTACAAATGACACAATTCAGCCGTTTAAATGGCTATACATGTCTTTTTTATCGTTCCCTTGTCGATATAACTTAACAATAGGCTTTAGTTTGATTGTATGTTCGTCCATCTGGTAAACAATTAAGCCAGCGCCCTAGACATTTATAGCTTGATGATCACTGTTGCGTATAACTGGAAAAGTCCTCAAAACGCAGCGGTGATAATCGCTTAGTAGTAAGAATTATGACCATAGAAATGTTCGCGAGAGATTCAGTAAAACTCTAGTTGAGATCCGCAGTTTGTAAATAGAATTATCATTTATTAGCTTGACTACATTCCTTAGATACGCAAAGCTTTGCTTTACATGATCGAGAGTAATCGATTTTAATTCCCTTATAATTTTTGTACTTATTTGAACGAGTTGATTTTTAAATTTGTACAAACTTTAACGATATTTTAATTGTGAAAAACATGCACTTTTAATCGAGAAAAGTTTTAGAAAACGTTTTTAAGGGGTTGTTTCTATGTAGATAGTTCAAGCTATCGCTTTTCAAAGAATGTAAATCTAAAGAGCTTTCAAAATCTTGTCACACGGAATTTCACTCTAAGCATAATTTGTCAAGATGTTTTGCAAAACGAACACAACAAAAACCTTTTCGCTTAAATATACACCCTATAACGGAAAAGGAACAGTTCCTGCGATGTGTGACTAGCAGAATTCAGCTAAGCAAGGTTATTTTAATCAATTGTAGCTTTTACTTTGAAAGCAGTGCGAACGGAAACGTGACTGCAAGAGATTTTAAAGTCTGGGTGTAGTCCTTTGGGAACGTATCTGTTTCAGCATTGAGCTCTTTCGCTCACTTTAAGGCAGTTTTAAAGCATTATTTTCGTGCTATTAGGTATTGCCAATGAGGTATTGCTTTGTTTAGTGTGATTTCTCGTTTCTTTTGTCCGCACCATACGTAAATATTATGACAACACATAGTTGCATTTTTGTTCTTGAAATGGCAAGCTAACCCCTCGACCTTGAGTGTGGAAAAATAATAGCGTATATAGCCCAAATATGGACTGAAAACTATCAAGTTTGTATTACACGTCGCTTTGTGAAGTTTGCGACGGGAAAAGCGCTCTTTGGAATACTTCCATAGAACGATAATAAGAACAAAATGTTTTAAACTTTAGTAATCGCAAAGTGCTAGCTTTTCCACATAGATTTTATTAGATGCATTTTGTTGGCCGTATTTCGCATTCCAAGATGATTCAAATATGAACTTGCCGTGATAAAATGATTTTGTTTTCCTTTTCGTTCTTGTAAGTCTTGTAAAATAGAGAACTGAATAAAACAATTTGTTTATTGAAGAATGGACACTGTAATCGGCTATTAGTAGACTCTAAACGCATTGTTTTTTTATCTTTATCAACTAGTACAAACCAAATAGCCATTTAATTTGCAAAGGCAAAGGAAAATCTAGGTATTAATACTATTGAAATGTTCAACCAATTTGTACACTTATAGACTCTAATGTAACCCTTGTTTCATTAAAGCATTTGGTTTAGTATTTTGGAAACCAGAGGTTTCTTAATCTAGTATTTGTATTTATCATTTGTACGTCTGTGTTCGTTGTAAAACCT
>JAUPMH010171100.1:0-10046 GCA_032270665.1 Metridium farcimen
GTATGTTTGTGATGTTCGGCAATGTGATTAGTAGGGTCTTTGTTTTTTGTGGCACGTTTGTGTTCAGTTAGTCTAGTCTTCTAGTTTTAATTATGTTGATAGTACCGACATCCTTTGCAGGCTTCAGAGTGTGGACTGTAGTTTTGATTACGACAACGATTTTTGAAATGGGTGTATGTGATGTTGTTGCCATATTCAGGTTCGTTAATGCTTTAATTCCCTTCTCTCCGTATTCTCCAGTTACTGCGTGTCAACAAGCTACATGAAGCAACTCGCTCCGAGCTGTTTCCTGCTGCAGAAATGGTAATCTCAATGAGTCATGAGTTTGGTGTCCCACTTACAGCAGAGGACTTTGGGGGTAAGCTATGGAATGATAATCTTCTGTTGTATCGTCACTTGATGATGGTGGTGGTGGTACGTTATGATGATGATGATGAAGATGTTGATGATGATGGTGTTGGTACGTTATGATGATGATGATGATGAAGGTGATGATGCATGATGATGGTGGTACGTTATGATGATGACGATGAAAATGATATCGATGATGATGATGGGGTTGGTACGTTATGATGATGAAGATGATGTGGATATATTCTCATTATGTTAATCAGTGGTGACAGGTTAAAGCTCCTATAATTATCATAATGATTTGTGGTGGTAAGGATGGTGGTGGTGGTGGTGATGATTATTATAATGAACATTTTAATTATTGTTACAAAGGTTGATGATGATGATGTTAGTGGTGATGATTATAATAATGATGGTTAGAATGATAACTTATAATTATGATTATAACAACATATAAATGAGTATGAAGCTATGCTTATAATATTGATGATCGTAATATTAATAATAATAATTATGATAATAATGATTGTGTTGGTAATAATAATAATGATGATAATAATAATAATGATGATAATAATGATGATGATAATAATAATGATGATGATTATGACGCCCTGTCTCCTATTTCTCAAAGAACACGATATTCTACAACCAGTAGAAGGTAAAAGTCGACGTGGAGGCAGGATCGAGTCGATGAGAACCTCTAGGGCCTGGACACCAATCATGGACACCAACGACAACTACGAAAAAGTCTTGAAAGAACGACTGAATACCTCTGCACCAGAACGAGACTTTGTCAAAGAGAACATAGTAAGTATGAAGCTTTTCAGAGTGATTGTCCGTCATCCGTGGAAGAAAAACGACTAACTAGTTTGTAGTAGTGCGTAATAGTTTAAGTGATCATTATTTGAATTTGAATTTTTTTCTGTTTAAATTCGGCTAAATATATTTGGAATATTATATTAAATTTATTGGAATATTTCTTCGAAAAGATAATCTATAGTTCCTTCGATAGCTCAGTTGGCAGAGCGGGGAACTGTAGAGGCCAAGCTGTTATCCCTAGGCCGCTGGTTCAAATCCGGCTCGAAGGAAGTTTTTTTAACAATTATTTTAAACTAAATTTTACAAAACAGATTACATTGAAATGTAGAGTGCAAATAGTATATCCGTGAAACATATAGAGGATATATAGAGGATATTAAATGGGCGCGTGGAGATAATAATTTTATCTTAAAGTGTTCAAATGATCTTTCACGAGTGAGCGCACCGAACGAGTGAGAGATTTTCAACACGAGAAGATTAAATTTGTGTCTCCAAGCGACCATGTAATGTTCTGTTTATTATATAATTATCAATGAAAATAAAATAAAACTTTTTTTGAAAAAGGAAGTTTCCGTAAAGCTGTGCAACCATAGTGATGATATCTTCACATGTGAAAATAACATGTTATTTTCACATGTGAAGATATCAAATTTTTGAGACAGAGAAATATAGGCATTTCATTTGAAAATTATATTATAATAATGATTAATATGACCTATTATAAGGATGATGACAATAATTTTATGGTAACCATGGTAATAAATTAAAAAAAGGTGGGGTGGGCCATGAAAAATTAAGCAATACACTGGGGGTATTTGGGGGTAATTGTGGTGCATTGTATAGGGATGGGCTACGTGTAACCATGCATAGACTAAGGGGTGGGCCAATAAAAGTCATTCCTTGGGAATTCTGAATTTTCCGACCCCCCCCCCCCCTATACTTTATGACCAGTCCCTAACAGTGATGATGCTGATGTTCATAATGACAACAAGTATGATGTTGATGATCACAATGTTCATAACATACCTGGGTTAGAAAGAGGTGATAGTCTTGCAGGAGGGCGTCTAGTCCCACTGGCAGACATCTTCCCAACTGGTTTAGTAGATTGTTTCTTAGCTGATGTGTTTCTCATGTTTTTATTAGTAAATTTGTTTTGTTGTTCATAACCCCCTGAGGAGGGACTACTTTTTTCATAAGTAAATGTCCCTTCTTTTTTCATGCCAAAATTTTTATTGGCTTGACCTTGACCTCCTGTTGTAGATCGGAGACTGGGATTGGAATTGACTGAAGACATCCTGGTGCCTGTTGGATATACACATAATATATGGAATGGCTTATTGGAAGATAGTGAATTAAAAACATAGGTAGGGATATGCCATCAGAGGTCTAAAATTCTGACCCTATTTACAACAGTTGAGTATTCAAAATGGACCAGTACCCTATCCAGCTTCACATAACCATATATCAAAAATGTGGGGAAACCCAACAACCCCCCCCCCCCTTCCCTCCCTCAGGGTGTATGTAGTCTAGCAAGACTATTCCCATTGTATCAATCTGGTGTCGCAGTGGTTTGCATGTAGTTGTAAGTGGTGATAGTGAATTTGTTCATCTTTCCCTTGACCGCTATCTCCTTGAGAACCTGTTCCTGAAAATCCTATTTACCATTCATTCGTATAAGCTGTATGACCAGTGAAGACATTTCAAAAGATAATTTAAAATCTTGACATCATGATCATGCTCAGTAGCCTTTTAAATTTCTTCATTGACCATGCAGTTTATTTCCTATTTTGTATATTATAGATATGTAATATAGATCTATTAACAATACCAAACTTTACCTCCATTTGCTGGCATACTCTTTGATGATGGTCGACATGATCTAAGATGAATATCTAATCTATCAGGTAAGAATGTCCTTCCACAGTTAGGACATGGCAACAGTTGACCTTGTGAAGACTCGTAAGCAAGTTGATTCCTGCGCTCCAAATCCATTCCTCCACCACTGCCAAGACTAGGCAAGATTTGTGGCTTCACTGGAATAGGCCGTCGCATATGCTTAGGCAGTTGTTTATTTTCTAGTTCCCACTTCTTCAAGCATTGAGGTTCATGTATACCTATGGACTTGCTGCCGAACTCCCTGCCGCATATATAACACACAACAGTGCGAGGTTTGACTGGCTCTCTTGGGCTTGGGCTGCGGTATGATCCTGTCCCTTGTCTGCCTGATTGTAACTTTGAAGGATCATAGTTTTTTGATGGCTTAGATACATTGTTAGGACGGCAACTTCTTTGATGGACTGCAAGTCTATCAGGGTTGAAAGTTCTCCCACAAAACTCACACGGTATAAGCTGCATTTGTGATGACTCAAATGCCATGTCGTTCATTGCGTCAAGTTGATTTGCACGCTCCCTTGAGTTGTTTGACAAACCCCCTAGCCCCCACCCCTGGGGTTGTCTGGGAGGAGGTCTGCGAAGATTTCTTGGTAGCTGGTTATTTTCAACTTGCCATTTTTCCATGCATTTGGGGACGTGGATTGATATGCTAGTGGTGCCATAGAGACGGCCACAGACATAACATACAACATGGGCAGGTTGTTTTGGAGGCATCACTTTAAATGGTAACCAACTTTTGATGACCTTTTAAGCTTTTGAAAGTCAATTAAGACCCTCTCAAGCACTACTTGATAAAATATGTATTTTTGTACAATTAAACGTTTTTCAAAGACGAGTCTTCGGAGAAATAGCTGCTACAATCATTGCATCTTCACAGAAAAGATTTTCTAGAGAGATCGTTAAGTTAATCCAGCTTTTGTTACACTTATCGTCTTCTAATCTTGTACTTTTCTGTCGCAGTCACGTATCCCATCTTCAAAATGTTTTTTACAAAAAGTGTATTTTTCACTACAGCAGTCTTGCCTGCAAAAACTGAAATATAAAAGCAGTTATTTAAAATATAAGTTAGATAAGCAGCTGCTGGAACATACTGGAAATATTAGCATGGTAACCGCGAAAAATATGTTTTACCTCGCTTGACGCTGAATTTTGCGTCTATTTTCCACTGACAGTTTTAAAACAAGGAAAACAAAATCTCTACGTATCGTTGGCAACTGTCGCAAAGAGTTATTTTTACGATAAACTAATATTTTCGACGTCTTTCCTGCTCTGACGAAAAGCAAACATGCGTCTTGCTCTAAACTTGACAACAGAAAATATTTGCATCCGAGAATTTGACGAAAATTGCCGGTACGTTTCCGTAAAAGCCGATACCACTTCGACTAAGAAAACTAAGTCGATACACGTTCGTGATTTCCTGATATAGTGTCTTGCGCATGCGTGACTCTGTAAAGTAGGTCGTGTTTTGAGGCACGGTGTGAAAAATGTGGCTTTCTACACTGAAATCTTCCCGATTATTTAACCCTTCCAAGGTAAAATATTCAAGAAACCTTCCATGATTATCGATCGTCAACTCTGTTCTCTTAAACCTGTTGTTTTTGCAGGTTTTAGGCTTGGGAAGTACCGCAGCCCGTGCAACATGTAGCAGAAATTTTCATTTCAAAATTGAAGGGAGAAAAGGACAAGATAAGACATCTAAAAGCGATGTAAGTTTAGGTCATGAACCCAGTTAAAACACATAAAAAATACACAGTTTAAAAGGTCCATTTGAGTAATATTTCATTATGTAAATTACTGGAAATGAAGTCACCATTTTGTTGTTATGTAAAACAATACGTGTTGTGTTTTGCAGTGTTATGCAATCTGTAGTCGTAATGAATGTAATTGATTTACACTTGCTTAGATTTTAGCGACTCTTTTAATTACATGTATATATGTACTATAAAGTACACAAATTATGTACATTTTTATATTTACTGCTTTTCAAAATATTAGTTTCATTTTGCTAATATATAGTGAGCTTTTGTTTAAAAAATAAATCCAAAAATGTATACTTTTAATGACCGCTGATGTATTACATATGAGTATCATTGTGAGCATCATCATCTGAAACATCAATATCATCAACATCATTATCATCTTCCTCTTTGTCATCAATATCATCAGCATCATCCTCATCTTCTCTGTCATCTATCATCATCACTTGTGTCTTGGTAATCATCTATATCATCAGCATCATCATCACCATTAACATAGTACATGACCACTAATGCTCAAACCCCAACATGAAAAGGCAGTTTACTCCGCCGTCAATCAAAAACAATCAGCTAATACATTTGATATTTTGATTGAGGGTTTAGAAAATGCCTTTTAGATGTTGCTGTCTGGACAATCTTTAATGGCCTTATAATTATGAACAGTGCTGTAATATCATTAATATCATTTCAGATTTCTCGTGAATACCCAGTAGTAGATCACACCTACGATGCTGTTGTTATTGGTGCTGGCGGTGCAGGATTGCGAGCTGCTTTTGGTTTGGCACAAGAGGGGTTCAAGACAGCATGCATTACAAAACTGTTCCCTACTAGATCCCATACAGTAGCTGCTCAGGTAATAGGGAACTTTAGATTTGACAACGAGTATGAGATTGAATACGAGTACAAGTTTTGAAATTGGCCTTCTGTGTGTTGTTGGTGATGAATTGTAGTCTTGTATATAGATTGAGACACCAAATGTATAAAAACAAGAAGTGGAATGTAATTCAGTATCAACAATACACACAAGGCCAATTTTAAAACTCGTACTCGTACTCAATCTTGTAATCTAAAGTTCCCTATTCTCTAGAATAAGGGAAGAGGAACGCACACTCAAATATCCCTCATTCCTATTTTCATATTGTTTTTCTCCGATCTCCCATATTTCTTCCCATTTCTAGTCTATTTATTTTAAGGTATTTTGAACAGTGTTTCTCTTTCCTCCCTGATCCGTTCCTCTCCCTCCAGAAATATCATCTTCATAAACTGATTTCAAAAAAGAATTAATGTCATGGCTTAAGCAACAAGCAATAATCTGAGGCCTGAAATAAATGCTGGTTTTGTGTTGCTAATGTATTAAACAGAATTGATTATAATACAATAACAAGCACATGAAAATACTCTCATTTGGTTGTTTGTTCTTTAGAAAACAAGTCTGATTTCAAAACATTTAAGTTACATTTTCTATCTTTCAGGGAGGTATCAATGCCGCTCTCGGCAATATGGAGCCTGATGACTGGAGATGGCATATGTAAGTCTGTACAATAATATTTCATGGTTGTAATAATTATGTAACAATTATTCACCAAAGGAGAGGTGGATATCATAAAATAATCAAAAATTCTCCAATGATTTTCTATAATCCCCTTTGTATATAGTACTAATAGATATTATGTGGTGCTATTGATATCATTATTGTATCCTAGGTATGATACTGTCAAAGGTAGCGATTGGCTGGGTGACCAGGATGCAATTCATTACATGACAGAAGAAGCACCAAAAGCTGTTATTGAGGTATTATTATCAATACATATTGATTTTACAATGTTCAAACATTAGTGCCAATGTTCAAATGCCAACATGAAAAAGACAGTTACACTGCTGTCAATCAAAAATAACCAGTCAGTACCTTTGATTCTTTCATTGACAAAAGTTACAGAAAGGCCTAAGTTTTACATGAGGTGTCCAATCTTCGATGGCAATTCAATAGACGACTTTCATAAATGGCCGCCACTAATTATCATAATTTTTAAAATTGATGTTTTAAGAAAAAGAAAGCTATCATATGATAGACATTAACCATAACAATAATTTGTGAAAGTTTAAACAATTTAATTTGCAAGAAGCTATAAGAGTTTTAAAAATCAGAAAAACACCAAAACAAGGCATCAAAGGCCTCAGCAGAAAATTACATACAAATCTCTACATTTGTCATTGAGCATAACTTCTTTGGTATTTTAGCCAGAGCATTAAAACCTTCCAAACATGCCTATTTCAGGTGGTTGTTTCATATGACAGTGCTAAAATCTTAAAATATCTGTTTACTTGAAAAATCATTTTCCGGTACATATTATGGTATTTATGAAAGTGGTCTATGGCCATGTAATTATGATAGGTGCTGTAATACTCAGAGACTCAAAAGCACATACATTCAAAATAAATTGATAATAATAATTAATGTACAATAATAATTATTGATTAATTAATGTACAATAATAATTATTGATTAATTAATGTGATTAAATAATTATTTATTCATCCCTTGTAGCTAGAAAACTATGGTATGCCATTTAGCAGAACAGAGAAGGGAGAAATCTATCAGAGAGCTTTCGGTGGTCAAAGTTATGACTACGGCAAGGGTGGTCAGGCACATAGGTGTTGTGCTGTTGCCGACAGAACTGGCCACTCCCTTCTGCACACCTTATATGGACAGGTAGGTGGCCTACAAGGTGTTTTACATAATGTGAAGTAATCAGTTAGATAATTCCTACTGACAAATAAAAACACTCATAGGAGAAGTTAGAGATTGATCAATAACATTGTCATCAAATGATGATGGTGATACTTCTGATGACAATGAAGAAAATGCATGTAATAGTAAACAGGTTCCCATTTAAATCTGTACTTTCCCATTCAAATCTGTACTTATGCAAATTTTGTTGATGTGTGCTAAACACACAAATCAACCAATCAGAGAAGTTCACTTGGTTAGTTAGACTGTTATGATAATTAAATTTTGTTTTTGTTTTGACTGCTTGACTTACAATGTCTTGTTGTTTTTAGTCCCTGCATTTTGACTGCAAATACTTAATTGAGTATTTTGCACTAAAATGATTGACTAACAATGTATTTTTTGTAGTCCCTGCGCTTTGACTGTGAATACTTCATTGAGTATTTTGCTCTGGATCTATTGATGGAAGATGGCAAATGTGTTGGTTGTATAGCCTTGTGTGCAGAGGATGGCTCACTGCATAGATTTAGAGCCAAAAACACTGTCATGGCAACAGGGTAGGCAGCAACTAAACAACTTAATGGTAGAACTGTTACAATGCTTAATACTAATGTTGATAATGATGGTGATAATTCAGAATCATCAAAGGATGAAAATGGTGGTGGTGATGGTGATGATGATGACAATGATGGAGATGATTCAGAATCATCAAAGGATGGCATTGATAATGATAGTGGAGTGATTACAGTCACGATTTTGATGATATTAATGATAGTGATGTTGATGATGGTGATGATTCCAAATCATCAAAGGATGGCAATGATGATGATAATGATAGAGGAAGTGATTACAGTCATGATTTTGATGATATTAATGATAGTGTGATGTTGATGATGGTGATGATTCCTCATCATCAAAGGATGGCAATGATGATGATAATGATAGTGGAAGTGATAACAGTCATGATTTTGATAATATTAATGATAGTGATGGTGATGATGGTGATGATTCCAAATCATCAAAGGATGGCAATGATGATGATAATGATAGAGGAAGTGATTACAGTCATGATTTTGATGATATTAATGATAGTGATGTTGATGATGGTGATGATTCCTCATCATCAAAGGATGGCTATGATGATGATAGTGGAGTGATAACAGTCATGATTTTGATAATATTAATGATAGTGATGTTGATGATGGTGATGATTCCGAATCATCAAAGGATGGCAATGATGATGATAATGATAGTGGAAGTGATTACAGTCATGATGATGATGATAATAATACTAATGCTAGTGGTGTTAATGATGATGATAATGAAAATGTTGATCCTTCCAACTATGACATTGATGAAGAGATGATGATGTGATAATGGTTATGTCATGGAATTCATACTTATGACAGTTATGATAATTTTGATGGTACCGTCGATTGCACCTACCCGTTAACAGTTGTGTTAAAAAAAAGGTTCTCCCAATGTAATCCTCTAAATAAATTCAATTTGTTGAGGTAAATTTTGCATATTATATATTTTTGTTGCATCCGTTAAAGGATAGATGCAAGTGCAGTATATATCTATAAATTTCTAGCCTTTTTTCATGAAAGTGATTTACAAACATGCATGTTTGGGTGACAATCTTTGAAGTTTGACTGCGAGACAGAACATATTTTTGTCGCAACTGTTAATGGGTAGATGCAAGCGACGGTAATGATGATGATGATGATGATAATGATGATAGTGGTACTATCACAATGACATTGTAATGATAGTGTATTGTATGTTTGTTGTAGTGGTTATGGGCGTGCCTATTTCTCCTGTACATCAGCCCATACCTGCACCGGTGATGGTACTGCCATGGTTACAAGGGCAGGGCTACCTAACCAGGACTTGGAGTTTGTACAGTTTCATCCCACTGGTATGTATCCATCTTTATATTTGTCATTTCATTCATTCATCTTTTTCATTTATTTATGTATTCATGTGTCCATTCACTCATTGATCTATCAATCCATCCATCCATCTATTTTGCTATCCACTTATTTAGTTATTCATCTATCCATTCATTCATTTATCTATCAACCATCCGTCTATTCATCTATCCATTCATTCAGTTATTCATCTATTCAATCAATTATATAGTTAATCTTTCATCCCTCTATCCATCCATCCATTCATTCAGTTTTCATCCATGCATTCAATCATTCAGTTATTCATCCATCCATCCATTCATTTAATCATTCATCCATCCATTCATTTAATCATTCATCTATCCATTCATTTAATCATTCATCTATCCATTCATTTAATCATTCATCCATCCATTCATTTAATCATTCATCCATCCATCCATTTAATCATTCATCCATCCATTCATTTAATCATTCATCCATCCATTCATTTAATCATTCATCTATCCATTCATTTAATCATTCATCTATCCATTCATTTAATCATTCATCTATCCATTCATTTAATCATTCATCTATCCA
>JAUPMH010171211.1:0-12814 GCA_032270665.1 Metridium farcimen
CCGACGTGGCCGCGGCTCCCCTTTAAACATTAATTTTTTTTCTTAACTTGGCAAAAATATACAACTTGTATGCTGTATTGAAAGTTTTCTCTCAGGACAAAGTTTCCAGCCCACCCTCTCTAATTTAATTCCTGCATTGATCGGCGCCCCTGATATACTTTGATATGATAAATATAGATGTATATATTTGTCTGATCCGCGGTTATGAAAGTGTACATGTGTATGATGATGATCGTCGAGGAATAGTAAGCAATTACAGCAATTGCAATTACAGAATCCCGGGACTACAACGGGACTTGAACCTTTGCATAACCGGTTCAATGCTCTATCAACTGAGCTGTGAAGCCACACATGTTCGTATGATAAAGTATATTATTTATAAACGCTTAACTGGTAATTGCCCAGACTACATGTCAAGACGTCTAAAGCGAAACATTGATATATGCCACGAAAGGCAAAGTAGATATAATTCTATAAACTTAGTATGTCCTAGATATAAAAGAGAAACTGAAGGTGCTAGGTCTTTCCAAGTATCTGCTACTAGATTTTGGAATGCACTTCCTACTACTATTAAGAGTAGCTCTAAGACGAGAGAAGCGTTAGGAGAAGCACGACGCGTAGCGGAGTGCTTCTCAGCGCTTCTCGAGTCTTCTTAAAATTCCCAAGTGCTCTATAACTCAACAGAGCACTGCTGCCGAGTTTTCTATTTCTTTTATAAAATATTCAGTAGTTAAAATCAAACAAATCGACGCTCCGTGCACTGTTGAGTTATAGAGAACGCTCCTCAGCCAATCAGAGCGCGCGATTTAAACCAAATATTTTATAAAGTTTATTACAAAATTCTACAGCGTAAAATGACAATATTAGGTAAATGACTAAAATTTTAAATTTAAGATATATATAAAAATATCGATAAATTATCTATTAAAAGCGAAATTTTATAAAAACTATAAACATTAAGATTCAAAAGTTGAAAGGTTCTTAATATGGTGAATTGACATATAGCCGGCAATTAATTTTAAGGATATTCCTATATAACTACACTGATTACCTCCATGATCAACTTTCTCATTTCGATGTTAATATGTTTGTTTATATAGTTTCTTTTCGTTTTTGTTTGTTTGTTTTGCTTATTTTGTTCTGTTTGATTTGGTCTGTTTTGTTTTGGTTCGTTTTATTTTATTTTATTTTGTTTCGTTTTGAGGGGAGAGGAAAAGGGATTAAAATATCCTTCCTCACAAATTTTATACCATTTTCCTCCCTCCTCCCTAATTTTTTCGACCATTTCTCCCTCCTCCCTGATTTTCTTTGTTCTTTCTAAATAAAAGATATTGAGGCTATTCATTAGAGTGCAAATGGTACAAATTTGAACTATTTAATAGTTTGTATTTCAGAGTTAAGCTGTTCGCATTAAATTTGCCCAAATATTATAGACTGCAAAATAGTCCCTAATTTTACGCGAAAACTCCGAAATTCTGGCCGCGAGAGAATGAGGAAAGGATTAACGGACAAGCGAGTCACCTCGCAGTTCCTCGGAGTTTTCGCGTAAAAGTTGGGACTGTTTTGCAGTCTACAAATAATATTACATTCAGTCCAATAAGACCTAGTTATATAGTTCAATAATAATGTAAAATCGACCTTCTCCCTTTATATTTTAATTCTCCTTCCTCCCTCTATTTTTATCTCTATATCTCCCACCTCCCTGTTTATTCTTGCTGTTTCTCCCTCCTCCCTGATCCGTTCCTCTCCTCTCTTTAAAGCGGCGTCATAACTTTTTTACTGCCCAAGACTTTCCATCCAAATTTACACACTGGCTGCATTAGTAATAGTTGATCAGATTCTGATAATTTCAGGATAATTTGGGAAAAATCTTCCCAGAGAATGAGGAGAAAAAAGCCAAAAACTAAAAATACCAGTGTTTGATTTTCGGCCGTAGTAGGCTGACCACATAGAAAATCTAAAAATAGGCAGTCTAGACTGCATGAAGCTACTGTTTTATATGAATATAAATATGAAAAAAGAATAAAAACATAGTTAGAGAGAACTGCTGATAAGGGCCTTCAGAAAATTATATTCAAGAATAGCAAAGAAAAATGTTATTACAAAGCTATTCTGAAAATTTAGTGACAATACAGGGAAAGCAAATGAATGAATGGGAATGAATAAATAAACAAATCATGTACTACTATCACAAGTAGTGTTGTATGAAGTCGATGAACTTACAATTTTTACAATGTGGTTTGACTAACAAAATGACTTTCACCAGGTATAATAATTTTAGTATTTTTAATCCTGAATTGATATAACACATTATCATGATTAAATGGAATAATAACGGTTATAAGAGTTAATTGATATATTAAATAAAAGTATTATGAGACATTTACATTGCATGACATATATATCTTACATATCTATCATTTTTTTTTGTCTATCTCAAACAATTGTACAAAATTCGCTCTGAATTAGTTGGGATCCACCTTTTAAGGACTGAAAACAGTCTTGGTGTCAAACTTTGTCACTATCTTACCTTAGGCAATTAGGTAATGTTACACAAACTTTCACTTGTCTATCGATGATAAGATGAACCGATCTTACCAGCTTTAATGCCGATTTTAACCGTCTAAAAATATATCTAGTTCAAGCGCTTCTCGGAAAAGCGCGTGCGAAGGATCAGGAGATTATTCTGAGCTGTGTGTTGTACAACCGCTGTACAGAGACAGGCTCACCTCGAAAACATAAAATCTTTTTTTGACGTCACACACTGGCCGTGTCAAACTGACACAGTTCAAAAAATAATAGCCTGTCTACATAGCACTCAAAGGCCGAATTAACTCAACAAAACGACCTCCAACCAACATAAATGTATCAGTAAACTGGACCAGGGAGGAGGGAGAACTGAACAGCAAAAATAACAGGGAGGAGGGAGAAAAAGAGACAAAAATAGAGGGAGGAGGGAGAATTAGAATATCAAGAGAGGAGGGAGAAAAAGAGATAAAAATAGAGGGAGGAGGGTACCCTGCTGTGCAGACTCTTTTTTTTGCGCTCAAAATATTCGCCAAAAAAGTAGAGTCTACTTTTTTGGCGAATAATTTGAGCGCAAAAAAAAAGAGTCTGCACAGCAGGCTAGATGAGGGAGATTTATAATATAAAGGGAGCATTTACCTAATCAATTATTGAAATATAAGGTCTTATTGGACTGATTGTAATGTTATTTGGGTCAATTTTATGCGAACAGCTTATCTCTAAAATACAAACTACTAACTAGTTCAAATTTGTACCATTTGCACTAATGAATAGCCTAAATAACTTTATTTAGAAAGAAAACCAGTGAGGAGGAAGAAATGGGCGAAAATATTAGGGAGGAAGGAGAAGAATGGTATAAAATTTGGGAGGAAGGATATTTTAATCCCTGTTCCTCTCCCCTCTCTGAACGACCTCTCTCGTAAGCGACTATCTTCCGTAAGCGACCACTATCTCAATTTCCCGTTTTGTTTTCCATATAAACTCTGTAATAAATCTCTCTTGTAAGCTACCACTCTCGTGATCGACCACGACCAACCTTAGGGCTCAAGTTATGGACTTTTTCATTGTTTTTCCTGTCTCGTATAAAGCGACCATCTAGACGGTCATTAGACTGCTGACTTTTGGAAAACAATACCTAAAACGTCTTAAGAGTTACCTTGGGAGAAACAAAATATGCCAAGCAAAGAATTCCAGGTTAAGATACTTTAATTTTGAAATTTGTTGATAATTTTTGACATGTGTTTATTTACTGCAAATGTACAATATTCTTGTGTATAAATATATTTACTTATAGTTTTGTTGCTGCTGGTAAGAAATTTTGAGGTTTGATTCATTCTACATCCAATTTTTTGTTAGAAGAAGACTGTGTCCGTTTTTCTAAGGAAACAATTGCAATTTGTAAAACAAATAGATTACTGTCAATTAACTAACTGGTTAATTTTTTATTAATAAGTATTCATTTAATTCATTCAGTAAATCGCCAAATTAAAGTCTTTTATATTGTAAATACAGATGTAGCTTTAGTACAATAAATGCATAAGTTTTTCCCAGGATGCTCTAAGAATGAACTGGAACATACCTATGGAATCAGTCTATTTGTGTAAATAATATGGTGAAACCCCTCTATCCCAGACAGTGCTTACACAAGGAAATTGTCCGGTTTAGCAGAGGTTTTGGTTTACATGCAAATTAAATTATAGAAAGACAGAACAATTTAGTCCTAAATTTTCTAAGTGACATATTTCATCCTCACACCTTGACTATTCTTACAGTTATCATGTGTTCCTTTGTTTAGCTCCCTATCCACATAAAGCATACGCACAACAGTTTTTTGTTTAAGTATTTTCAATTCAAACAATGGTTTTGTCCAGATTACTGGAGTTAATTCTTTTGTTAATAATAACAGACTGTCAGATTTACAGGTTTGTTAGATGTATTGTTCTCGCCTATGCCACAAGGGATTTTCTATCCCTCTGTAAAAATCAACATATGAATAGAGTATATATAGTAGAGTTGAATACTAAAATGTTTATTGTAGAGAGCGTGGGTCTCCTGCTAGAAGATTGAGAAAAAACTGATTTATTTATTTATCTATTTAATGAATGGAAACTAATGAATAAGGCTAGTATAGACTGTACATGTGTCAATGTTTGATATAAATAATATGCAAAATAATATCTCATTTTATCGACCTTTTGACATCACTGTATTTTGTGTGATCTATTTTCTCTGTTATCATAATTCTGAGTAGCCTTAGGCTGATATATAAGGGAAGGACCATTTGGTATTTGAGGGGGGAGGGAGATGATCTTGCACAGCTTTGAAGGAAACATAATTAACCTCCATAAAAATGTTCCATCTGACCCCACACCCCTTATATTTTATTGTCTGCCCTAACCATTTTTTTCATTAAATGATAGCATGTTATCACTGGTTATATTAATAACCTGAATGATATACCATAGACTTGAACCGTCATTTTGCACATCCTCGAAGTCAACAAAATAACCTACACAAAAAATTGCCCAACTCTCCCCCCTTCAAATATCTAATAGTCTGCCCTAACCATTTGTTTTTCATTAAATAATATCATGTAATTACTGATTAATAACTTGAATGATACCATAGACTTGAACCGTCATCTTGCACATCCTCGAAGTCAACAAAAATAACCTACACAAAAAATTGCCCAACTCTCCCCCCTCAAAAATCGAGTGGTCTGCCCTAACCATTTTTTCATTAAATAATATCATGTAATTACTGATTAATAACTTGATTGATACCGTAGAGTTAAACTGTCGTCAGTGCAAAGGGAGTGTTATTTAAAGGGTGTATATAAGGTCTTTAATTGCTAGAGGCAATGATATGTTTGTTTTGGCAGATTTTCTATGGTATTTAACATGAGTTTTCTACATTTAGATCACTTTGTAAAGAACCTATCATTATCGTTTATGTTTTCATATTGTTTGTCGTAATTTATGTTTACAAACTAGCAAACACACAAACAAACAACAAATAAACAACACAAATATTTTTTTGACGTTTGTACTAGCCTCTCATACTCAGGCTACGTTTGTACCGTCTAAATAATGATTCATCAAAAATTAAATCCATTTTTTCAGCCTTGCATTATTGTCCATAGTTTGCTCGCTAGTTTCCATTTATTGTTCATTAGAGAGCCTAAGTCTAAAAATAGGTTTGCATATCTTTTCGATTACCTGTCTGGGCACTTTTGACCGAGTCCAGTTTCATTTTGTTGCCTGACCTTTCTTGTGGGAAAAAGTTCAACATCATTCGTCAATAAAAGAATGACGAAAATGTAAGGAATGTTTTGATGGTCAAGATCTGCATGTCAACGCCTTCATTCACTATAACAAATGTCTTGGGAAAAGCTGATGGTAAAATACTCAAAACAAAATCTATTTTAGACTTAAATAAAAACACATTTGGAATTTCGGTTTGCAAATTAGTATACTTTAGTTTCAATTCATATATTATTTGTTTCATTTGGTTAAATTTCTTTAATTGTATATTTATTGTTTGTTGTTTATTTGTTTATTTTGTTTATTTTTTTTGGGGGTGTTTATATTTTTGTCTGTTTGCTTGACAGTTTGTTTCAGTTTGAAAATCTATACCATTCAATTGTTTTGCAATTTGTTTGTTCGTTTGTTTGTTTGTTTGTTCGTTCGTTCGTTCGTTCGTCCGTATGTTTGTTTGTTTGTTTGTTTGTTTGTTTATTTGTTCTTTCCTTTGTTCGTTCATTCGTTCATTCGTTCGTTCGTTTGTTTGTTCGTCCGTATGTTTGTCTGTTTGTTCGTTTGTTTGTTTGTTTATTTGTTCTTTCCTTTGTTTGTTTGTTCGTTCATTCGTTCGTTTGTTTGTTTGTTTGTTCGTCCGTATGTTTGTTTGTTTGTTTGTTTGTTGGTTTGTTTGCTCGTTCGTTCGTCCGTCCGTTTGTCTGTTTGTTTGTTAGTCCGTCCTTCCGTTTGGTTGTTTGGTTTGTTTGTTGGTTCGTTTGTTTTTTTTGTTTAACATATGCTCGATTTTGAGATCTTGTCAGTAATGACCTGCCTATCAATTCATCAAAAAACATTGTTTTGCGATTAGCTTGTTTGTTTGAAGAAAAAAAAGGATCGGTCGGTTCGTAAATTCCAGCCTTTTTGGCATTTTTGCCAATCTGCTGATACAAAAATAGAAACCTCTCTTGATATACATAATATAGGTAGTTCATTCAACTTAGTCCTTCTGTATATTGTTTATCAGTGCTTTCTCTACCCTACTTCTTAACTCCCATTAGCTCAAGAACTGATCTTTCACCACACATTTACCTGACGGGATGAACTCCCTTCTGCGGGTGTGCAAAATGCGGGTCACTTCTCAAGTTCTGCATTACGCCACCAAAGCTTCGAAAGCAGGCGACACTATCGTTTATATCAGTTCGAGGCAAAGAAACATTACGCCATAGCACAAGTTTTATTATACTACCTTTTGTATAGTTTTCCTACAATCGAGGCTAAAAAACATTTATGTGAAAGAAGAGAATAAGGTGTTTTTCATTTTTCCCAACAGACTCTGCATCTGCATGCAATTTTTCAGGGTTTTTTTATAAATAGTTGAAAGTTGAAATATATATATTTTTTTGCAAATTTACGTCAGAGGAAACTGTCATGCTCAGAGGAAATATGCCACTGTGATAATATTGATATCAGAATCGACTGCATGGCGAACCCCATATTTCGGCTTGTCCTGGCTTATTTTTTTGTACAGGTTTGACAATAGGTGGCAAAGTAGATCAGTTTCTAATTCCGATATTTGAAAATATAGTTTGAACCTTTGTTGGTTTAACAGGGCAATTGAATAATAAAAACAAAAGTTAAGGTCCTAACTCTGATCGCCTTATAATCCCTATATAATGCAATTCAGCATGGCGGGGAAAGGACCCATAGTAAGCCTACACGTTTTACAAAGATAAAACGATACAAATTTTTACTAAGAATTTAAGTGTCGAGAGAACATTCAAATATCTCGCTATTTTTCCAGCACTTTCTCCTCTTCTGTCAAATTTCCAGTTATTTTTTCCAACCTCCCAGCCAATTTTAAGTCTCACTCCTTTCTGATTACAGTTCTTCTCTCTTAGGCGACGAAAACTATGACGCATATACCGCATAGCTTTTAGGGCTTTGGGCTGTCTCAATGTTGGGAGATAGGCCTTATTCTTTTCCTCAATGTTTTTCCATTGCAATATGTTTGGGATATCGCCCTTATTCGCTTGCCTCAATGTTTTCCCTATAGATCCTGTTTAGAGATCGTCTTTATTCGCTTGTCCCAATGTTTTCCCAACACAATCCCGTTAGATTCTATTCTTTACTTGGATATTTTTTGTATTTGGAAGACTGTATAAACTTATTCCCTTAGACATAGATGAATATGCAAACAACGGAGGAATCATGAAGTATGGTCTGTTGGCTTGTTTTCACTAAAAACTTATATTTTTAATTTGAATTTTTTGTTGATAGGACAACCAGAACCTTGTCAATCGCCGGCACATTCATGAGTGCGAAAATAATTTCATCACCTTCGTACATTGTACAAATTATAGTAAACGAAAATGGATCTCAGACCGGGCAAAATCCTGACTGAAGAAACATTCATGTCTTCAAAAGCCATACAGCTGGTCTCATCTAGAACGAAGCCCTTGGAAGTCTGGAAATGACGAAACTTTTTTCTCTAAATTTCCTGACGTATCAAATATCTTCAAAATAGGCTTATTGAATTCTACCCAATGAAGCCAGCTCTTGTTTCCTCTCAACTGTCTGTCGAAGGCTGACATTTGAACTCGATTCACCATCAAGCCATGAGAGCCTGAATCCACAGAAACAACAAGGGTTGGAGACGCACCAACTTTTCTTGTCATCATTACGTGGAGTTATCGTGAAGCACTTGGTCGCAAGATTACCGTGGCTTTACGGCTAACAACGCATCCGTTAGTCACTCTTTTAACTTGCTACACAAAACACAAACAAACGTCTCTATCTATCCAAAATCGCGCTATAGTTGTGTGTTTCTCTTCAGCTAGAGTTTGGATTGCTCATCATCAATTGGCCTGCTGTGCCAGTCAGTGATCAATACAAATCATACTCTAAAGCTCTGAAATAACAATCCTGAAGGATTCCTGTTAGATATTATACAAGTCTCTGTGGAATTCACTTTCTGGAACAAACACTCTTGGTGCTGACCTTGGAAAAAATGGCGAGAATACATCTATTTAGAATTTTACTCAGTGTCACATTGTGGGTTTCATGCTTATCACAAGTACAAAGGAATGGAAATACCCCGGGAAGGAAACAATATCAAATCCTGAAAGGGTATGTACGAACGATATATAACCAATAAAAACGTGTTGAATCAAATCCACATTTAGAGAATTTAGAGATAAATTGTTGTCATTAATCGGTCGATTGGATGATTATTGCTAATTCATTCATCAAGAAATCGCGTGCTCAAAGCAGCTTTGAAGCAATTACCGTTTTATGTCTGGAAAGATTCCCACTTAGGAATTTTATCAGACATCTCTTTAGATCAAATAAAGACCTAATTAGTCCTCGACTATTAAATTAGTCCAATTAAAATCACTGTTAAGTTATTTAATAAACCTCTCAAACTGGACTATTTTTGTAAACTTCTCGAACGTTTTTTCTTCGCGTTCTTCAGCTTTCTTAGACCTTATTAGTCATCGGCTATTAAATCAGTCCAGTTAAAAGTACTGTTAAGTTCTTTTTATAAACCTCTCAAACTGTACTATTTTTATAAACCTCTCGAATGAGTTTTCTTCGCGTTCTTCGGCTTTCCTCACTCCCGGAGACAAATTATTTTAGTTGTTTGTTCAGTACATACTTAATTAAACCTAATTATCTGCGAAGTATTTATAGCTATTGATAGTGAAATAATTTCGTTCTTCGTAATATTCATTATAATGTTATTATATGTTTTTGATTTAAGTCATGTGGATGTCGTCCAATAAAGTTCGTACATTCTACAACAATAAATGATAATAGTGTACAATTAATCTTGTAAATATTAGTGAATTTTTATGTTACTTTAATACCAATCAATACCAATCAGGTTTTTAAAATGATAATATATGTAATAAATTAAAATATAGAACGTAGGTCTCAGGAATAATAAACTATGGGATTGAAATAAGTAAATATCATAAAAATCACTGACGAAATAATTAATCAAATCTATTAAAATATAAAATTGCTTTGAAATCCAAGGAGAGTAGACTCACTAGCGTGATTGCTCATTATAATATTGCACCTTATTTCACGAACGCTGTCCTGACTTTTGTAATATTACTTAAAAGACAAAGCAGATCACTCAAGCTGAACTCTTTCTTTTGTTGTTCATTACTAATGTTCTTTTTTAATGTGACAACGTTCTTGCGATTAGGTGTATGTTGCTTCAGAAGTCAATATTAAAGGGCCTGTGTTTAGATGTGTAAGATGATAGTGTAAGATATGATCAGTAGTACATTGCGTCGTTGTGTAATTGTTTAAACATATTTTCAACAGTCCCAATGTCTGTGGAGTGAACCAGGGACCTCAATGTTGCCGTGGATGGCAGCAGCAGTCGTCACTTGGACTCTGCATCGTCCGTAAGTACACAATCTCCTTTTTAAACTCTCACTATAATGATCATCATCATGATCATCATCATCATGATCATCATCGTGGTTATTATCATCATCACCTCCATCATCATCATCATCATCATCATAATTATTATCATCTTCATCATCACCATCACCTTCATAATCATCATAATTATCATCGTGGTTATATAGATTTTATTATAACTGTTCAAAACATCGTCGTCATCATCATCATCATATGCATCGTCGTGTATATTATCATAATAAGTATCATTGTCATCATCTTTATCATCATCATCATTACCACTATCATTATTATCATCTTTATCACCATCATTACCATGATCATCATTATGATTATCATCATAGCCATTATTATAACTTTTAAAAATCATTTTCGACGCAATCATAATCATAAATGTGATTATTATCATAATTTATTATCATCATTATCACTATTATCATCATTAATATTATTATTTTATTATTATTATCATTATCATAGCCAATGTGATCATTACCATAATTATTATCGGTATTATCGGTATTTAGAAACTTAATTAGTATTTTTCAATTTAGTACAAGGTTTTGAATCCATGTTTATAAAGCCGAAACATATTTAGCTTTAGTGATTGATATCGATTTCTTTCGTCGCTGTACGATTTTTTATCTACCCTGGTACAACCGGAAGGACGTCTGCCGAACACCCTGTCTGGCAAAAAACAAAAACAAAAACATCAAGCTATAGTTACAATCCCTTAAAAACCTGGCCATTAATGAAATTTAATTTCAAATATATCAGCTGGTCGAAATTGAGTTGCTTTCTTCCCACAATCGTGTTCTTTTTTACCAGTTTTTATCTATAGTCTAAAATATGAATTTAGATACAACTCAGTGGATTTTGCAGTGAGTAAATATGGATGCATAGATTTACTCAGTTATCTGAGTAACCACTACTCGTAACTACTGACTAACCACTACTCAGTCGTTTTGCAGTAACTGTGGATTTGCAGTGAGTAACTGTGGATTTGCAGTGGGTAACTGTGGATGCATCGATTTACTCAAGTATTTGAGTAACACTTTCTCAGTCAATTTTGCAGCGAATAACTATGGATGCATCGATTTAACTACTCGGTCATTTTACAGTGACTATTTTTGATGAATCGGTTTACTACTTAGTCGTTTTTGCAGTTAGTAACTGTGGTTGCATTGTTTTATCAGTTATCGGAGTAAGCACTACTCAGTCGTTTTTGCAGTGAGTATAACTGTGGATGCATCGATCTACTCAGTTACGTGATAATTACTACCCTTTACTCTTGAGAAACTGCACGTACGTGTGGATATACATCGATTTACTCAATTATTTTCGAATGGCCACTACTCATTCGTTTTTCAGTGAGTAATTTTTGAAGCATCGATCAGTTTACTCAGTTAAGCAAAATGTTTAATTTGAATTAAGCTTTTACACGTTCCCATGCTACTAGGATCAACCACCTTGGCTCGATTGGCTCAGTTAGTTTTTAAAAGAATAACTATGAGGGTGTTCCACCCCTCAATATTAGATATATGACCTTTGCAAACCTCCCTTTTGAACTTTTTTCATGTTCGTGAAATTTCTTATCAACCACAAAAATTAATATTAGGCAAGCCTTAGTTTGGTATGCTGATGGCCATGGGTGTGTCGTGCACCCGGGACCCTCGCAACCAAAACCACTGATTAACCACGTCCTGTATTTAGTAGCATTTGGCAGTTTTTCATGTTCTATCCTGCCGCAAAAACTCTCAATAATACTTCCTATAGCGTGACATTACGCCGAACATCGAAGACTGAAGCATGTCTGACGGATTTGATATTGTCTACAGCCAATCAAATCGTTCAAACACATTGGTTATCAGTTCACGTTTGAAAGATTCGCACAATTCCTTTAGGTCCTGTAAATACCTATGGCGTTCGACAACCGTTTAGAACAAGGTGTCATAGGCCATTCGAATATAAAAAGGAAAATGTAAGATTTTTATTTTTTTTATTGGTCTCCTATGACGCTACATGTGACGCTATATTTAAAAGCACTTTATTTTTTTACTTTTGCGTATATTCCTTAAAAAGCACTCGATTTGCAAGTGAATGGCACATCTGGCAGGGGCGGATCCAGGGAGGTGTCCCTTCAGGCACCGGACACCCCCTAGAGCTGCAAGTACCCCTAACTATCCCCTTAAGAGCCCTTCATTTGCAATTGGGACACCCCCTGACAATTTCTGGATCAACCCCTGTCTGGCTTTTCGTCCTTATCCGAGAAGACGGATACTCAACAAACTAAATGTCTTACCTAATGCTACACTGACGTAATCGCCTGGGCCTGCCAGCAAACGAACCCAGACCTGTTGGCCTAGAATTTGATCCACTGACCGATTCTCTATTACGTCTATACTCGGCGATGATTTTCATTTTCTTCATTTTTGTACATCTGCAAGCTTCTTGAGAATTTGAACTTGGACTTCTCCAATGAAGATAAATGCCAGTTAGTTTCCTACGTTGGTGTGGTTAACCCCAGATCATGCATCGCCAGAAATTCCGAACCATTGTGGGTGGAGCTAATTATTTATGAGTTCATGTCATGTCAATAAAACAATTGT
>JAUPMH010171322.1:0-12807 GCA_032270665.1 Metridium farcimen
GACAGACGGACATGTTTAAAAACAGACAGAGTGGGTATGGAATTCTCATTGATGAATTACCAATCTTGTTAACAATTCTTAAAAATCTCATGAATAACTAATGAGACATTTACAAAAGAAACTATGACCATGACGAGTGTTGCCATACAACACTTGTGTTGTATCTCCTGATTTGCATACGTTTTAACTTGTAATTTGTCGGCGAGATTTATCTTAATCTTGAAAATTTTGGTAAAATATGAAAGAGCTAATCTAGACGTTTTTTAAGTTGTTTACAACATTCGTGTCCACGTTGTATCGGCTATACAATCGCGCGCCTTTGGCTTGCGATTGTATCTGCCGATACAACATGGCCACTCATAATGTAAACATTACAACAACAACAAATATATTTTCTATAGTTTATAAAATGTATCTACATTGGTCACATAAAAGTTTAATACTGCAGTGTAGAACTGGCTTATGTTTGAATGGTTAAAAAGCTGAACATGGCTCATATATGCCTTGATCACATACACCGAATTGAAATATGGCAGGCAAATTTGAATAACAATTCTTCTTGACTGGCCAGCCTCGCATACATGTGAAAACTCCATTGTGTTCCAACGTGAACACAAGGCAAACCAGTCAAAAACAATATTTTGACACCATATTTCGATTCGGTCTATTAGGCAGTTATTCTAAACACAAGTTGAGGTGCATGCTCATTCACACGGAGCAGCCAATCATGTGCACATGTCCAGGAAGCCTCACTCTGACTCATTGTTCTATTTAGTCAAAGTCAAGCTTTCCAGGCATTTGCATCAGTGTCATGAGAAAGGTCTTATCAGATCAGATAGTGATATAAAGGTACAAATAAAAATAGTAATATTACAGTAATCTACATACAAGGAATTGTGGTTCTTTGACCATCCTAGCCAGTCCAGAAACCACCATAATGAACTTGTGGTCACTGATATTAACCAGACAATCGCTAATTTGCTCTTGACTGCCATTTCCACTTTTACCCAATGGTCCTTCTAAAGGTAACTGCAATGAGAAAACAACATAATAATTTAAAAAACAATAATTGTTGCCTTAATTTGTACTGTTGTTGACATTTTAAGTACTAATACCTAGGTAGCTGCAATGAGATATGAGATACATACGTTCAAACTCATGGAAGTAATCACATGGTCTCGTGTTGGTTGAGATAAATGTAAGAAATCCTCTAGTTTTGGACAGAATTGGAGGTGAAAGAATTCTATGGTATTTGAACTGTATGGAAAATAGAAACACTATTGTTTTTTTGTGCTGTCTTTAATATACAGGATGTTAAACAATAGAGCAGAAATCATGAACTTTTTAGCAACTACCTTGCCGCAATCCCCTTATTAATAATTTTTCTGATTCTCCAGATCTGGTATATGATTATAGCATGTATGAACATAGCAGTTTACAAGTCAATGACATTAAATGTCAAAAGTGTACATTTGTTGCAGCGTTGAATTTCAAACATCAGAACCACGTTATTAATTATATATTTTTTTATTTGATATCATAATAATAATCACCATCATCATTGTTGATATTATTATTCAGATTACTATATTATCAATATTAGAAAAAAGTGGTTTGAGAACAAATGTATATAATTTCTAAATATAAAATGGATTGTGATTGTTTTATGTCCTAAGTGAAACTATATAGCTGAAGCTTTTATCAACTGATTCAAAAGGAAGCCACTACTATGCTTATATACAGAATATTTAAATCTGAAATAATATTTTTATCATATTGTTTGAATTAATGAAATTATAATAAAACAACAATGATTTTGTTTACTGATTTTTTTAAGGAAAATAATAATTTTAGAATATTAAGCGCGCGGAAGATAATATTCACTAAATTGTTTGTGGGAAAATACTGCGAATATCTCAGCCTAAAATGACCTTTGAGATCCATGTGAACTACAGCCATGCATGTAGCTGGCTTGTTCGAATATTAAATTCATTCGATAAACCTATAAATGGCGGTGATTTTTATTGCTTTGCCTTTGTTATTTATGAATTAGAATACAAGAATGAATAAACATGGATTGTGAATGTACATGTATGTTCTAGAGCGCATTAGAATATCAAAACACAGATCAATCATTAGAAATGATTCGTTAAAGTGAATTATTAAGCTCGAAGAACGAAGAACAGTGCATTTCAAAAGTATGGTTTTAGAAATAAACAGGATAAATATTGTGTGGCTTTTCGTGGTCATAGTTAGGTCCATATATTATTTTTATTTTTATTATATTGAAGTTTTAAAGTCAAATACGGAAAATAATGACTTGATTTGATTATCAAAACAACGAATTCATTCCGATGACATTAAATGTACGATGACTACACAATCCGCTCTATATAGAATAAACTAGCCGTGATAACAAAATAATATTTGCCAGGGCAAGCAATGAGCATCATTTTCTGGCACGTTTAGCAAGAAGTTCTAAGCAAAAGAGCAATATAAAAGTTGTAACGTGATAAAACCGATGTTGAAAATACTATCCTAATTTGATGCTCTTGTTTGGATTTCATTATGCTGATCAAAACAGCTTATTTTAATTCTACAAATAAAATATATCTTAAAGAGATGAAATGGCTTGCTAACAATAATAGTGAGTTCGCATGCTGTTTACAACTTGAATAATTTCGAGAGAAGTGGCAGAGTGTACCGTAGTGGTCATGATGCACATTTGCTGTTAGCAGTTGTTAAGCTTACCTGTTGTTGGAAGCGCCTTAAAACTAGCACAACCCACTCTTCTGGCTTCGTATCTCGAGGCATTGCTGCTTTTCACATTTCTACTGTGATATTAAATTAAAAACATTATAATTTCGTGCTGGTAATGCTGTAGTGTGAGAGAACTTAGACGCTACCATCTTTGTCAGATATCGGAAGTGAACATGGAGGTATATGCATAATAAATAAGTACATGCCTATATTTGGACGAACTAGTCACACCCCCGGCTACAAAAGCATTACGTGTGAATGAAAAATGTACAGAATAAATAAATGGATAATCAATGAAATAAATACGTGCCCCCTATAGTTGTATTTTGATTATTTGTGTTGAGTATTTCATTTGAAACGGATTGGCATGCAATTACACTTTTCCCTTCCAAGAGACTGGGGAGACTGGTGTAAGAGTTGTTCTACGGATGGGAAGAATTCTGGGAAATACTCAAAATTATAGAGAATCATTATTTAATTCATCATTTACTAAGAATTTGTTAAAAATTGCTTATAACTTTTTTTGCATACTAGCAAGCAATCAATCAATATTTTAAAACAAGAAAGAAATAACTTTGTTATATCAATCCAAAACAAACTGATCCACAAATGGAATATGAGATGAATGAATGATCGAGTTAATTAAGTTCTAATTAATGAAATTATGTTAATTAACAAAAAAAAGTCACAACTTTTTTTACTTTTCACAACTAAAGAGTTGTATGCTATTAGCCTGAATGTTCAAGGTGAGACTGATAGTAAAATAGGCTGTCTTCCCCACTTTCAAACAATATTATTGCTCTCACTCTAATTCGGCTTGAATAAACAACCTAATCTATATGTGATTTCTATTTTCTTGATGTGTATTGAGTTGAAGAGTCATGTTCCAACAGGCAACTTCTTTTAGGCAATCTAGTGTTATCATATCTGCTGCACCTTTTTGTTTGCAATTTCCCCTTGTCAAAGTCCATTGTTTTAACAAAGCCAAACAAGCCCAATAAAAATGATGCTGATGGACGCTTATTTGAGTTTTTCAACAATAGGTGACAACAAGCTGGTAGCCTGCATGCAGCTGAACATGAAGCCCTGTTTTTTTTTTTTGGTTTGGCTGGACATAGGCTAACAAGCTCGTAGCCTGCATGGTCAGTTAGTTGGAGGAAAAGGGAGCAGGTGTAGGAAGAAGAGGGAAATGTTTTACTTCTTCCAATTCCACTCTTCTTCCAGTCTAGCTACACAGTCTAGCTTCACGGGGTTTTTTTTTCAAAGTTAATACATATTTTATTGGGGTTGTTTATTTTTACAAAAATGGGCCTAATATAAGCCACATCAAAGAGATGAATAGTTTTTAATCACTTGTTCAAGACATGCAAAACTGTCAACAAACTCATCCTCAGAAATTCCAAACTTCAAGTACTGATGAACATAAGCTCTTGAAGCAAACATATTCCAAGCCTTATCCACCACTGTATTCAAGGATAACACAGGGGTTTGACTATTGCTTAGTAAAGTTAGTGATTTTTCATAGTTATTAAAAGGCCTTGGATGACAATGTAAGGAGACCAGAGATCCTGGAGGATTCCAGTCGACATAAAGGTTGGGATCTTCAAAGGACGATGGATCAGCTAGGTGAACATCTTTCCCTCTCATCACTACCATATTAGCAATAGACTTGTTGATTTTATCTCTTCTATGTTGGTAGCTTGAAGAAGTGTCTTGGTTTTGTTGGGTTGTTACTGATGCTGATGGAGTTGGCAGCTTTACTTCCCAATCAATACCTATAAAATAAGAATGAAACAAGAATGATCATTACTTTTATCATTCGACTAAGAAATTAGTTCATTTGGTCTTTCCCTCATCCTATTTTATCTGAAGTTGTTAGCCAGCTCTGATTTTTAAGTGTCATTTTTTTGTCAATAAGTTAAGAATAATACAGATGTTAACAATAATATATATATCTTATTAGAAAGTTTGATGTGTAATATGGCTGGATATTTTACGAGTGAAACGCTGTATTTTGACGAGCCTCCGGGTGAGTCAAAATGCAAGTTAACGAGTAAAATATCCAGCCATATTACACATCAAACTGTTTAATAAGTTATTTATTATCCAATCAAATTCTTTTATAATGCAAAATATTGTTTTACTTGAGGGCTAGATAGACAAGTAAAAATATTGCTGGATATTTTTTCCTGATCCATTACTACTCCTGCGATATTTTTACTCGTCTATGACTAGTTGATTAATAAAGTGTCTTATGACAAGAAGTTCAGAAGCAATACATTGATTGTTACCTTCTTCCATACAAGCATCTGCTATCAGCATTTGCCTCAGGTGTTTTAATAATCCTGGCCAATTAAAACAACTATATTCTAGAGATTTTTTTGACATTTGAGGGATGTTACTTAAGCTTAGGAGTTTATACTCTGGATGAGGACACAAGTGTTCAATAATATCGCCCAATAGACTTGGAACAGACATTGCTTTCTTTAGTGACTGCTCACTTTGACCTGCATTGAACAGTTTAACGGGCTGCAGGATACTTCCTAGCTTATGTGAAACTAACTTATTAATATCTCCAAACGATATGTGTTTCATATTCATAAGTCTGGAACAAATCGTTTGAAGTTTATCATTCTCAACTATAATAATTCCATCTGATGATTTGTAGAGCTGTGAAAGAGTTAATAATGCATTATAGTTCTGCACTATCACCTCCCCCATACCAAACGGCCATATTACATGGTTTAAAATGAAGGAATGAGGAAAGAAATCTCTTAAAGCGTTAGTGACATAAGCTCCAACTCCTGACCCAGTCCCGCCAGCCAGACTCATCAAAGCCAAGAATCCATCTAGTCTATCGCACTTCTCGACCTCTTTTTGTACCATCTCTAAGATAATGTCGATAGACTTTGGACCGTGTTCACAGAAGCCATGTGCCCAGTTATTGCCTGATCCACGTTTCTGACTAAATTGCTGTCCTTGTGGGTAACTCCATTTGCCTGCCTTGTGAGCTTCAGCCAAAGTTTGGCTAATCACCTTTGACTCCATGTCAATCGAAACAGCCCTTGCATTCAAAAGGTTGTCTTTACTACGTGTAAAAAATCTCTCGATACTCTCATCTTCGTAGTTCTTGTTTGCTTTTTTGTCCATTCCTTTTGAGATATACCGCGAATTTAGCTGTGTTGCATCGTACTCTAAAAGGTTGAACAGTTCGCTTCCTATTTGATTTCCACATTGCCCAAGCTGAAGAGTTACTACAGACATTTTTAGCAAAGATTATAAATTATTATTGTAGTAAAACAATGTACGAACATTATCAAACTTTTGCCATTTGAAAATCCCAAAAATGTCCAGGCGTTACACACCGATTACCCAGATTTCATTGCAAGTACATCACAGGTAACCCAACTTTTATCCAGTTCTGTCATGAGGCTTCCACTCTTTCATTTCCTGTCAAAGTCGTCAGAGAAACTTTAAAATTAGATTTCCCAGTAAAATAAAATTAAAAAGAACAATTTTCTGAAGCTTTAGAGTAACTCTATCAGAAATAAGCCCAAATTTACAGTCAATCTCCAAAAAATTTTCATTATCCACTTTCCTGTGACTAAAAACATTTCAGATATATTTTCATATTGCAGTCTTCATTATCAATATTTTTTTTCAAAATTGCATGAAGAAGGGCGTTTTACTGCCCGAAATTCCAATCTTGACCACCAATCGAGATCGAAAGGCGAAAGCAAAAGATTCTGAAAGGAATCCAAATCCACCAATCAGGATACTTTGATTGAAGAAATCAACCAATCAGATCCAATGCAAGTCAAGTCATTGATGCATGACCGATCTTCATCCTGAGTTGGCGCCATTTTGAATATTAGCTGATAACTTGTTGAACATTTTCTACATTACTTGTAAGAAATAGTTCCTCTGGAGAGTGAAGTTGTATATAATGGAGACTGATGCTGGGTACGTGTCGGAGCTTTTAGCAGAGAAAGACAGTTTAGATCCATCTTTTGTAAACTGTATGCGACTGCTAACTAGAGGTAAGTGCATGCATTCCATTACCAGTTCTTTGCATGGTGGCTATTTGATTTATTAATGCCAAGCCGCTTCTTCGGTATGGAGCCTTTTTTCTACCTATTCGTAAAGAATTATTTAATTGCCAGTGCTTTCGAGCTTACTCTAAAGTTTTACTCTAAAGTTTTACTTGAAAGAGATGGTTTTGGGACATTTCAAAGGACCTTCATAGTTCTTCGTGTTGAACACGAACAACAAACGTGTAAGCGTCTTGACTAACGTGGAATGTATCCCAAACCCGGCACTAATCACCTTCAAAACTCACTCTATTTTAACCATACTGATAATTTTGTTTTAATGTCGTATGGTCCACTTCGTATTGCTTTTTTTCTAAGCCAGTTTTCTCACGAGAAAGATCACAAAAGCGCTATTCAACTTGAGGTGTCAGGTCCTTCGCTCGCTTCGTCTGTAAATAAATTCAACACATTTAGAGATTTTAAACTGTTGACCCATCTTTGATTTTTTGTTATTAACGTATGAATCTAAGTCTAGTTGATTTGAGTTCTTATAAGGTGTTTTTTTGGCCAGCAGTAATCAAAATCATGCGATGGCTTTGTGAATGATACCCCGCCATCTTTGATGTTTGGTCATTCACGACTCCGTTTGTTCGTGAATAATCTTGAGGTGATATACCGGCGCAAATTTAATACATTTTCAGTTTTATTCCCTTTGTCATTAATCCGATTTTATTAAGTGTATTTTAAAAGTGAGCATTAGCTGATGATAACTTCAATAAAATCGATTTGCATTCTCATTGAAATTTAGTCCATTTCAACCGAGCTTTATTTATGATATTCGAAAAAGAAAAATATTATTTTGGTCTTTTGAACCTATGCGTAAACCACCTAACACGCAAAATTTACAAACATTTTATCTAAAATAATAATGAATGATTTAATTCCTGGAGTAAACAAAGCATAAGATGCTATTGTTTAAATATTCCTGTGTTACCGCGGTAATATTCTGTTTTAAAATATAATGTAATAAAATCATCAAAATTGTTTTTTTGCGTCAAAAGTAAAAGATCATTGATATTTTTTTTGTGGTTTGGTGGTCAGCCAAACTTTACAATTTCTCTGCATGCATTCAAACATACATGTATATATTTCAAGTATGTTTATGCATGGTCAATATTTTTTTTATTTTATAAATTATTATTCTAGAAAACAAAATTTTCTTGGTTAGGGTTCCAAATCAAAGATTAACGTTGTATAAAAACAAACTTATTCAAAACTTTGATTTGCCCTGGAAGTAGATCTGAAACTTTAGTTACCAGAAGTTATCAAAAAATAACAACTGTAATCTAGAGTTTGAAAAAGACATTTTCAGTGATGCAAAAAATATTTGGTACTATAGTGGTTTTTAAAAACATGCATCCCCTCACCACAGTGGTCTAGGTTCAAGTCCCAGCTTGGCACGGATTATGTGAGTTTGATGTGTTTTGATATAGCTACTCCAGTTTTTCTCCCTCAAAAAAAAAAATCAACATGTAAGGTTTAATGTAGTAAGATTTTCAATATAGAATGTATTTGTGTGTGACAGATGAAGCAGGCCCACTTTAGCATTGTGCCACCAAAATAATTATCCTGCTTCATCAAGTAAAAGCAGTTAGATTAGAATTATATAACTAGTCAACAAAATCACTATTGTATGATTACAACATTTATCAATCCATGGTAGGACATGGATTTTCTAAGTGTATAAGAATAGGATATATGGAGTAGTAATGATGTGAAGGGGAAGAAACAAAAGCTTAAAAAGTCTTAACCTCTGCATACTGATCATGACTCTTTACAAAGTTTCTTCAAACTTTATGTTTAAAAGATGACTTTGTCTATTAGAAAATACAAAAATAATTTTCTTACATAAATTCAACCAAGCAACTTGGCCCTTTAATAATCATTTTTTTTATTTGAATGATAATATTGTTAGCAAAACTAATCTTATGTTGTTCATATTTCAGAAATAAACAGAGTTCAGGCTGGAGAATCAGTTAAAATGAAAGCAGAAGACGAAGAAAATTTAAATGGCTCACAATCCAATGAACTCACCGATGAAGGTAGTCAGGAGGGTGGACACAATCCTGGTCACAATGTAGAAAGACGACAACGTAGAGATAATTTTCACTATAGAAGAAATCCACCTCCAGAAGAAAATAAACTATACCAGCCAGTTAAACTCTCAGAAAAAGTCTATATTCCAATCAAAGAACATCCTAAGGTAGTTATCAAGTAATAATACTGATAAATATGACACTTGGTACATGTATATCCTGTCTATATTAGGACTACTACTAGTTCCAACCCTTTTTGTTGCAGTACTCGAATTAGGGAAAAACATTGGCCTACCAATTTCAAACAAAGAAACAGTGAACAATGTTTTTAACTAAATTTTGACTGCATATTTATTGTCCATTTTGCATTTCATAATTATGTTTTGTCTGCTAAACTGTTAAATTTGGCCTGGCATTTGGCCATTAGCAGGCATCTATTTCAAACCCTGGTGTTGTGAAATCCATACTTCATTTTTAAATATTTTATGGTTTCAAATCCATAGTCATTAATGGCACAAGCAATGGAAAACCACTTTCAATTTTCTTTAAAATGTATGCATTATTAAAATGTTGTTGTTCACGATTATAATGATGATGTGTTTTTGTATTACTTCTAAAGCTTCTAGCCTAATAGCTACCTATACTAATGTCACATTGTTTTTGTCAATAAGAGTTGATAAGAGCAAACTCCTTACATTTTTTTTAAATACAGTAAAAACCTGCATAAAAGAACAAGTAGATTAAGAACACTCAGGCTGAAATTTGGTCAACAAAGTACCATATACATAAGTAAAATATATAAGATATATAAGAACAAAATCAGCCTGAACCGAAAATTGTGTGTTCTTTTATGCAGGTTTTTACTGTAGTGCATTGTTTTGCTAAGTTTGTTTTTATCTATAAAGTTTGCCCCTAGGGCAGGGTGTCCCCACAGAGCAGGGTGTCCCCACAGTGCAGGGTGTCTCCACAGGGCAGGGTGTCCCCACAGCAGGCTCCACTAAAATGTTGAATTATTTTGTTTGTATTGTTTAGTTCAACTTTGTTGGAAAGTTACTTGGCCCTAGAGGCAACACATTTAAAAGATTACAGAACAGTACTGGTACAAAGATGTCTATATTGGGAAAGGGATCAATGAGAGACAAGGAAAAGGTATATAAAAACATATAAATAAAATGGTTTTGGTCCACATGACATTTTCCAAAATAGTTTTTTTTCTAAAACATTTGCTAATCAAATTTATCTGCAATGAATAATAGTCAAACTCTAAAAAACAACATTTCAAGAAATGTCTATCTACATAATTTTAATTTGGTTCCTAATGATATTATTTAAAAATAGATGATTGTTAGAAATGTCAAACAGTCTGTAGTTTCCCATTACAGTCTGTAGCTTTTGCACATTTCATGTGAATGTTTTAAGTTGTCATAACAATATATTAATTAATGCAGTATTAAACTAAGTGAACTAATAAAATACACAAAAAAGCAGTTATAGCAAGTAGACTTTTAGGACATGACCTATATTTATAGCAGCTTTTTTTTAACTGAAATAGTAATCCTGTCAAAAGATGTTGATATTGTTATTAGCATTATTATTAGAGAAATGAGTAGCAAAAGCAATCTATATACACCATGTAAAAAGAGTTTACTACAGCTTTCTGCGAACTCAGACATTCTAATGGCTAGTTATGATATACGTTTTTGGCTGCCGTTAATCATAAACATAAAAGATGCTGAGTAATTAGCAGCAGCCAAATACATTTTTAGCAGGTATCAGTTGGAATGTCTGAGTTTGCAGAAAGCTGAAAACCCCTGTAAAACTGACAATTTGGATTTTGATTCTTCGTCTGAGTAAATGCAAAATACTTCATGATTAATTAAGTGATTTGCTAATAATTTTAATGCTTTGTATTTTATTAGGAAGAGGAGCTAAAGAGTAAAGGAGAATCAAAATATGAACATCTTAGTGACGACCTGCATGTTCTCATTGAAGTTGAAGCCCCTCCAGGACAGGCTCATGCTAGACTAGGGATTGCTATTGAAGAAATCAAGAAATATCTCAATCCAGTAAGTTATATCAAGTTATTATTGCATTGTGTAGCTGCTTGTTTTTATGTGGGAGATTTTAGAAAGGAACTGAAGACGTCAAAATGACTGAACTTTTAAAATGTTACTAGTAATCCTTCCACAAATCACTCTGAAATAGTACAAAGCAACTTCTTCTGGATTGAATGACAAATGCATTCCATAGATCTTTATAAATAAATAAATAGTTTTTTTTATACTCAGATCTTTAGATTCAGATTTTATTGCTAATTTCTCATAGTCCACTCACACACACTACCACTACATTTGAATGTCTATACACAACTACTTAAAAAGGCCATATAAACACTTAGCTTTGAAACATAAGGAGTTTACAGTTTATTTAAAGTTTCAAGTTGAACCATGATCTTCTGTGCCTGACTAGCCTGTACAAATGATAAAGTTTTTGGGAAAGTGTGTAGATAATAATCCATGCATGGATGTTTTAATTTGAGATGATAATGTCCATTACACAAAATATTCACTGTTGACTTTAAATATAATTGTACGACATAATTCACACAAGATAATTTTATTTGCATGAAATGACCAATATTGTAATTTATACTTACTTGCTACTTCTCCAGAATAATATACTTTTCTGTTGGCCCATGTATTTTTGTACTTGCAATCTCACCATCTTATCTTGATTTAATCCAGGACATGAATGATGACATTCATCAAGAACAGATGCGTGAAATGGCAATCCTTAACTCTTTAGAAGATGGTAACACTTCGCCTTCACCTGCTGGTACAGAGCAGCAGCCACCACCGCCACCTACCTTTGCTAGAGGTAGAGGCAGAGCAAGAGTTACTTCTATACAAGGTGCAGGTAGAGGCGGTGTTCATATTACCCGTCAAGGGCAGGTAATAAGACGTGTACCACAAGGACATCACACAATCTCTATGGCTGCAAGATCAGCTGCTGGTCTACCTTCGCCGTCCGTCCAAAGACAGGCACCTGGTGCAATTGACCCATTTGGGGTAGGTGTTTTTTAAAAATCAAATGATAGGTTTTTGTTCAGACAACTGTAGATATCTTATTTGTAACTACAGTAATAGCCCAAGTATATAGTCCAGTCAAATTACGGTTCGACCCTAAACAAATTGCAACAAAAGCTTTTTTGCTTGAATAAGGCTAGTAATGACCTCCTTTACAACATGTCAAAAGTCCCAAAAAATTGGAGTTCGATTTTTTGTGTCTGGTTCTTATATACGTGGGCTATTACTGTATTCCAAAAGGTATTTGCAGTAAAAAATAGAATGAAATGTTTGTATTTAAGCATTTTATTTTTACTGGAAATATGTGTACTAATTATACATTTTTAAATATTTTCATGTGGGTTTATTGCAATCATTAGATTGTACTAACCTGAGACTATTAAACCCACACCTAAAATATAATAAAATCTAAACTTCTATATGTAACTGCTGTTTTATAGTCTCATGTAAATGCATTATAGATCATATAAATCCTAAACATTCATCATCTGTCTTTGATAAATCATACTGTCAGTTGCTCTAAACTCTTTTATTATATAAAATGTCTATGCTAGGGTGTTCACACTGTTATAGTACCAAGTGAGTTGCACAAGACTGAGCGTATTCAATTGCATGTAAGTGGAATGCATTAATATTGTATCTAAAATCAATCTTTATTGGGTTATAACAGATAAAGACAAAGTCCTTTTTCAAAAATAACAAATTATAAGATTATACAAAATAGAGTACAAACATTATATCCGTAAAACAAGTAGCACTAATTAGTACTAAATAGTGCTAATTAAACAATAGAAAATAATAGAATTAGCATAAAATATCACTATTTAGTACTAA